>PVJS01016446.1:0-37474 GCA_004027185.1 Glis glis | reverse complement strand
CCCTCCCCTTCCCTTCCCTTCCTTTCCCTTCTCTCATGACTGGAGAAGGAGGAACTTACAGTCCGGAGGGAATCATGCTGTGTTGCGCTCAGGTGACCACCTATCACTATATAAGACTTACTCTAAGTCACATGCTTTCCTATGAGACTCGTGCATTGTTTCTTATTTTTGAGGACAGTGACCTTAATTGACACAGACTTTTAGTGGCAAGTAATATTTTATACAGTGTTAAATAAAATTTATGAAAGGCCCCACTGGTTTGGTCTGAGCTCCGGTTCAGGCCAATAGGTGAAATCAAACCCAACAGGCTAAATCAAAATGGTGTCACTCAGCTAAATTCCACATTACCAAATTGAAACTAAGCTATTTATCTGACCTTTTGAGAAATGAGGGGAATGAGAGATGATAGCCAAATTCCCAGAGGTATTTAATACAGGCTCCTTTTTGTTGGCACGATTGAAGTTCCCTCTGTTGTAATCCTTACAAAAAATGTAAAATTGTTTTTTTAAAAAATTTGTTATTTTTTAAATAACTGTTTCTCTGTTTCCACCTTACAAGTAAAGTAACTTTGAAAAGATCAATCTACTTTTTGTTCTTTGTTTCCGCTTTCTTCAGCCATTCTGGGTTTTTAAAACCAACCTTCTCTCTCAGATCATTAGAACTCTCATCCTAGTTTACAGAATGAAGTGTGGCATGATTTTAGAATCACAAACAAAGGCAATTAAAATCTTTAAACTAAATTTGTTGTAGTTTTCTTTTTTGACAGCAGAAATTAAACTGAATAAAGAAAGATAAGGGTTATGGGAGGGCAGAAGAATTAAATAGTCGATGCTTCAATTGTTTTATTAAACCAACAGTAAAGAATTCCATTCTGGATCAAGTGTAGAGGGGCAGGAAGAAATTATTAGAAAGGTAAAGTGGTGGAATTTGTTTTTGACTGTTAAATTAATAATTAATTATTGTATAGTCAGGTGCAATAGTATATACCTGTAATCTCAGTACTTGGGAGAACAAGGAAGGAGGATCAAAGTTTGAGGATAGCATGTGCTATCTTAGACCCTGTTTCAAAGCAAGCAAGCAAGTAAACAAACAAACAAACAAACAAACAAACAAAGCTGGCGGTATAGTTCAGCGGTAGGATGCCCTTGGTTTCAAGCCCCAACAGACATGCACACACAAAAGGATTAATCATTGTATGATTTACATAGGAGAGAAGTGATTCTATACCATTTTTGAGATTTAAAGAAAGGTGCTCTATGCCTAATTATATAAAAAATCAAATCTGCTAATTGGTGTTTATTCATTACTCACTCTGCTCAGTAAATCAACAAGTACTGTCAAGAATATAGACATATCGTTCATGACCTCTGGCCTAATTATAAGAGAGGAGACTAAACACATTAATAAAGTTAGAAAAATCAAAATAATTCTAATAATCCTCTTGATATTATTGCTGTAGGACTAGAAAGATAACCAACAGTCAGACATATTTCAAAGCACAAATTCTATGACTTGGTAGGTATTTGAGGAGAGATATTGAAATATTAAGCTCTCAATAAATATTTATTTTACAAATGAATAAATGAAACAGAAAGTTTGTACTCCCTTTTGTATGTTATTTTGCCAGCTGTAATCTTAGATGGTATAGTTTTCATTATGGAATATGCATTATATTTTGGATTTAAGTATAGAGCACATAAAATATAACTTGTGTGACAAATATTTTAGAAGTGCTTAATTGCATCTGAAGCACATTGGTAGGGGGCCAGGATATGAGATAAAATTCTCACCCATACCACCTCCACATTTCCTTTAGTACAAAGATCTGTGGGTGGAAAAATAAAGAAGGGAGGGCCACCAGCAGCCTTGGGTGAGGATGCCAATGGCAAATCTTTCAGATTGCTTTGCTGGAATTTCCCTCTGAAGTCTGTAACTTAATTTCAAGACAGAAAAGTGAATATAAACGAACCTCCAGGCAAATGAAGATATTACCAAAGACAGTATGGGGTAGAGAAGATAAAATGGGATTTGGAATTCTGATAGCCCTAGATTTGAAACTACCCTCATCGCTAATGAGTTAGGTGAGTCCAAGAAAGTTGTAATTGTTGATAAGTCTGTTCCATCACTTTAAGTCCTTTGAGGATGAAGATTTTGTCTTTTAAAAATGATTTTCTGCTATGATTACAAAGATAATCAATTTTCATTCTAGAAAGATTGAAAAACAAGGTAGAAAATAAAGGTTATCCTTTATCCAAGTATAGCTCTTAATATTTTGGAACACATCTTCCAATTTTCTCTTCTCTGTGCATATATTTAATAAAAATTGTTTTTATTAAGTGATGATATCTTATTGGCTAACCACAAAAAACTCTAATTCCTGGTATATAGAGAAGTATTTAACATATGTATGTTAAATGAATAAATGATCTTAAACTTCTTGGTTCTCATGTTCTTCCTAAAACAAAGAGAGAATATTAACAATGACTATGAAGAACAAAGTGTTGAGGACTGAACGAGATACTATATGTGTAGTTCTCATTCATTATATGGTACACAAAAGGCACCCTGTGATTGCAAGCTATTGCTATTATTTTATTTCTTATTGAAAAAATCGAGATATACCAATAGTTTAGATTATTTGAAATTATTCATGATCGACTTTACTTAACAATTTTGAGAGCAGTAGGAACTATAGTACAAAGTGTTTGTAATGCCAGACATAGAGACACATTGTGAATCCTAATGTAGGAATGGGATTATATAGGCAAACCAGTCACTAAAGTCATTAATAGGGGGGAAAAGTTGGCTGCAGAATGTTCTACTCTGAGTATGATGACTTTCATCTAGAGTTATTTCTTTAATAAGGTGTGGCTTGGCCTCTGACACCAGCAGTTCAGTGACTCAAACTTCATGATATTAATGATCTCAAGCTTCCTTTCCTTCTCCTATGTCCCTTTCCACGGACCTGTTGTGGACTGGATTGTTCAGGTGGACATTCAGGGGAGCCAGGGGCAAGGATTACTGGGGTCCCTGAGCCTCCCTCACTGGAGTCGTTCCACAATTGAAGCCATTAGCTGGGTAGCTGACTTGCAGGATTCTGTAGAGGACAAAGGGACTTAGAAATCAATCAACCAAGTAACTGTGTTTTACACATAGGGAACTATGTGTAAAAAGACCGACAGAGATTGCATGAACTTCTTGAATTCACACAGCTAATAGGCGATAAAGTCAGGCTTAGAATTAAAAGTTCCTATGAAACAGCAAAATGTGGCAAAAGTAACAGTTCTAGTTGGGCCACTTTAGTCTGAATCTTGATTCTGCCACTCATAGGTCCTTACAGGTTCATTTTTGTCTATAAGATAAAAATAAAATACCCAGTCGTATTACTTTCCTAGGGCTGCTATAACAAATTCATTCAAATTTGGTGGCTTAAAACAACAAAAGTGTATTCTTTCATAGTTGTAGGTGCTCAAAGGCTGAAATCAAGGTGTCAGCAGGGCCATCACTCCTCTAAAGCTGGGAAGGGGAGAGCCCTTCTTTTGCCTCCTCCTAGTTTCTGTGGTTGCCAGTAGTCCTTGGGGTACCTTGACTTACAGCTGGACCACTCTAGTCTTTGTCTTTTGGCTTACTTAACATTTTATTCATGTTTCTGGTGGATAGATGAGAGACTTTTAAAAATTTCTTTGGTTTTTGTTTGCTTTTGTTTTGTTTTGTTTGTCTATTGACAAGAAAAGAATGAAGGCTATCTGTGGGAAACATAGATTTAAAGATTATTCTAGATTCTTTAGCCTGTGCGTACAACTTTAGTAGAGATGGTATAGCCTCAGTCAAAAAATTTTATTTTTTAAATATACCTTTATTGGTTCATTATAGTTTCACATCATAATGTAAATCATAGTGATAGTGACGTGCATGTACACAGCACTTGGTCACTTGGTGGGCTTTCCCCTGACTCCCTCCCCATTCCCCCCTGTCCCCATACAAGGTACTGAGATTGACATTGGTATTCTCACCTTTGTTCATAATGTTGATAGAAGTGATTCTTTTATTGATCCTCCCTCTTCCCCCCTCTCCCCTTCCCTTCCCCTAGACCACTTCCCTGGCCCCACTGAAGTTTCTCCTCCATTATCTGAAGTCCCTTTGGTATCCGGTTGACTCCCTAGCTTCCACATATTAGAGAAAACATATGACCCTTCACTTTCTGTGCTTAGTCAAAGAATTCATAGCTCATTGCCTCAGTTTTATTTCCATATGTATTAACCAATTAATTTACTCATTTATTTGTAAAAATTTATCAGTTCTTAATACAGTCATAGACTTGGTTTCTTGAAGTGGACTATCTCATGAAATGATTTTCTGGATTTTTGTTTATTGAATTCACTATAAAATACTTCAAAACTATCAAAAAAGTTTAAATCCCATTGTATATTCTCAAAGAAGCAGATCTTGAAATTATATCTATAAGAATCACGGAGGAAGCTGGCTAAAAACCTCGTTTTCTAGGCCTTAACCTCAAAGGCTTGGGGTATGGTCTGGAGATGCACTTGAGAAGGAAAAGGATATTCTGATGCAGGTGGGCAACTGTTTATATTTTGAAAAAACAAAAACAAAGGACAAAAGAATACCCACATGAAGAAATATGTGCCAAAACATATTTTTTCTTTAATTTGGGAGTTTGAACATTAATGAATTAATCACAGTAAAGCAAACCAACCAAAGAACGATCAATAAAAATTAAAAAGTATTAAGAAATGTTTGGCATTGCTTCTTAAAACATGGTTTTACTTTTCCTTTTTTGGAGGTACGTAAGGAAAATTCATTAACACTGTAGATGATGTCACCTCTTCTATTTCTAGCACATTTTTGAAACGTAATCCCTTTATTTCACAACATACATGGTGAGGCAATGTTCTTCTTGTTTTATGAGCTGATGATTGTCAGTTAATTATATCAGAGTTTAAAGGACAATTAATAAGGAATTCACTCAGCTATAAATACAATACTTTATTATTATCACATATGGTTGCTTTACAAATACTCCAATATTAGAATCTAGATTCTGATAATAGTGTGTCCACTGTGAAAAGCACATGTGATTGTGTTGTTAAGACTGCATTATAAAATTCATTTACCCTACACCAATGTGAACATACATAACGGTGTGTGTGTGTCAGAAGGAGATTGAACGTGCTCTGCTCTGTTAAGGAATCACTTTCTTCACTATACTAAACTTTCCTATCTTTCTTTCTTTAGAAAGTAACTGTGTGATTTGCTTTAAAAGTCTTATAAGAACTTCACTATGATGGATAATTGTAATGTACTAATAAAATAATTAATAAAAAATCTTATGAGAGAATGCTGTACAGATCAGTGAAGGCTGCCTTTCCTCCTTAGCGGATTTTGTTTGCTGGATTTCCCAATATAAATTGAGGGTAGGTTCGAGTTTAATTCCATTTTTCTACAAATGGATTTGTTGAAAAGACTGTCTTTTCTCCAGTGTATGTTTTTAGTACCTTTGTCAAAAAACAATTGGCCATAAGTGTGTGGATTTGTTTCTGAATCTTCTATTCTGTTCCATTGATCTGTGTGTCTGTTTTTGTGCAAATACCATGCTGGTTTTATTACTATAGCTCTGTAGTATACTTTGAAGTCAGGTGTCATGATGCCTCCTCATGGTTCTTATTACTGAAAATTGCTTTGGCTATTCTGGGTCTTTTTTTTTTCGGTACTGGGGATTGAACCCAGGGGCATTCTACCTCTGAGCTACACCCTCAGCCCTATTTTTTATTCTTTATTTTGAAACCGGGTTTCACTAAGTTGCAGAGGGCCTCACTAAGTAGCTGAGGCTGGCCGTGAACCCAGATCCTCAGGTCTCAGCCTCCCAAGTACTGCAATTACAAGCGTGTGCCACCACGCCCGGCCTCACCCCAGGTACTTTTGATCCTGATGATTTGCCTTTCACATTTTGAGGAATTGCCTCCTCTAAGGAAAAGAGCTTAATGGATTAAATTTTGAGTTACCTGTACTTTAAAACCATCAAAGGAACTTGTTCTGAATCTTAATTAAGAGACATTTAGCAATATAAAGGAAGCAGTGCAATCCTGGCCTGGTACTGCATGACTGTAATCCCATATTTGGGAGGCTGAGACAGGCAAACCTCAGGTCCTAGGCCAGACTGGGCAACTAAGTGAGACCCTGTTTAAAAAAAAAAGGCTGGGGTGTAGCTCAGAGGTTGAATGCCCCTGGGTTCAATCCCCAGTATCAAAAAAAAAAAAAAAAGCGTGGCAAAGTTTTTCATATCTGGATGGCCATGGGGAACAAGTACATAATCTCACTTCTTTTGGAAAGCCATGTATTTGAGAGTCTGAACTTTGGCAAGACCAGATGTTTTCATGATATCCAAACCCATGATGATGGGAGAACCAGAGACACAAGTGCCATTAACCAAGGGCAAAAGTAAAGTGTAACAGTGATCAACGGCACTTGCTATACTCCTGGTAGTGTTCAAGGTTATTGTATACATTAGCTTAATTAACTTTACCCTTATCCTATGAAGTACATGTTATTATTTTGCCCATTTTATACAAGGGGAAATAGAAGCAGTAAAGGTAGGTTACTCATCTCCTTCTATAGCTTGTGAGAAACAGAGCCAGGATTGCTCTGAACCTGAGCAGTCTGACAGGGTCTGGGCCTTCACCATTGTACTTTACCACCAGCAAAGGCTGGCTTCCTGCACAAACTCATTTCTGTTTTAGCTAAACAAAGGGCTTTTCATATTAAGACAAGTTCCTGTAGAAGCGATGCCATGAACTGCATGCCACTTAGAACTTTGGGATCGATAACTTTTTAGATTTCTAGAGAAGACCAGCATGAGAGAAAAATGAAAGTAATGGCCAAAGCATTTCCTTAAGTAGTTATTTTCTTGCATATTAGTTCTCAGAAGTAATGACTATAATCTTTTCACTCATATGAATGTTTAACTTATTTTGGAGTCTTAGAGTCTATAAGAAACTTGGGCAGTGTTTGGCTTAATGCTGTTTATTCAATGAGGGAATGAAGAGCTGGGCTGATTCTGCATACTTATGAGGTACCTGGAGTGTTCTGAGGGCCAATCAAGGCAATGATTTGCATGAAAATCCTAAGGACTGCGGGAGGAATTGTAGAAGTCCAAGTTAAGTCTAGAGAGTTTGGGCAGCGCTGATGCTGTCTTTTGCCAACTTCCATGGAACATGTGAAAGGAAGAAAGACTGGGACCACATGGCCAGTCAGGATGAGCTGCATGCCTGGACAGAAGCCAAGCTGCTCACCAGGTCAAGCTTAAAGGAAAGGATTCCACCTGTAGAGTGGAAATCCCAGTTGAAAGGCGGGAATATGAGCTAAATATGTCATTGGTTGAAATGGACCCTCTCCTTTCCTCCTTTTTCCTTCTTCCCTCCCTCCTGTCTTCCCTCCTTTCCCCTTCCCTTCCTTCCTTCATGTTTGTGCTGTCGATGTGTTCTGGGAAGCTATGATTACATAAAGCACTACTCTTACCTAAAATGGTTCTGTGTCCATAGTGTTGAAGCTGGGCTTGTTCTAATAGAAAACAACACTAATAATAAGAGCAAACCTTCATCCACATTCACATTTTTAAACTTTTATTGTATTCTTCCAAAAAGAGCTAAAGCAGGAAGAAAGCAAGGCTGGGGGATGGGGAAGCTGTTATAGAATCTACTCTTAGAAATGATGCTGTTATCAGGGAGGCTGAGGCAGGAGGATCACCTGAGCCCAAGAGTTGAAGGTCAGTCTGGGCAACAGACACTTTGTCTCTTAAAAAAAATGATACTGTTGACTGTTGGGAGCTTTTTTCTTTTTTAAATTAAGTAAAATAGAAGTGGCTGACTGAGACCCAAGAGATGAATCATGTGACCAGAGTGAAAAGAAACCCACAAGTCATTAGTCATCTCGTGGATATTATAAAAATCACGCAAGGAGACCGCCTGTGTATTGTTAAAGGACTTTCTATTTTTTCCTCAGAGCAAGACTAGACCTATCTTCGGTCAGTTTGCATACTTTCCTACTTCCTGTTGTTTGGGTGTCTGCGTGGATGGAGCGAGAGGCACGCTGGGGCTGGTCTAACGTCAAGTCACCCGCTGTCAGAAGGCGTGCTTTGAGCACAGGCATCATGGGTTCCCTGAAGGGAAGAGGAAGCCACAAAGTGCATCAGAACGTGACAATGTAGGTCACAGCTGCTATCCTGGGGACAGAGCTCACCTTCATGCTGCTGAAAGCATGAGGAGGATGCGGGAAGGAGATGCATCATCCTTGAATACAAAGGGTAGAAACATGTTTCTTTTCTCTCAACAGAGACAGCTCTTTGGTGTAGTCATACTTGGGGGACAGTGTGTGTGCGGTAGAAACAAGCTTCCTGGGGAGATCTACTGCATAGATTTTCAATTTTACAACAATTTTGTCAGCTCTTTATTTGAAAACAAAGCAATGACTTAACTTTAGTGTGAAAAGCCTGAAATCTTTAGTAAGCCTAATGCCAAAATGAGCTTATTTCAGCACGAAGTGGGATGATATTTAAAAAAAGGGCGGGTGGCAACCTGCAGAAAAGAAATAGCCTTCCAATAATAAGGAGGTCTTAAATTCTCTTCTTTATTCCTTTTGGTGCTTCCCATTTGCTGGTCTCAGGGTGTCTCAAGTATGTTTCGTGGGGAACTTTACTCAGAGGCACCAGAAATTTACAAAAGGGGGAAATTAAAAAAAAATATATCAGCACTCTGTTCTTTCCCCACAAAGTCTTACTTTTGCTCCTTGAGTGCTTCGTGCTTGTTCACACGTCAGGTGCGGATGTGCCCTCCTGCTCTGCCTCTCCAGCAGGCTGACTCCTCTCCTCATCTGGAGCTCATGCTTCCAGAGCTCATCTTTGGTGAAA
Source organism: Glis glis (assembly GCA_004027185.1). Taxonomy (NCBI): domain Eukaryota; kingdom Metazoa; phylum Chordata; class Mammalia; order Rodentia; family Gliridae; genus Glis; species Glis glis. Next base: position 28,554 of record PVJS01016446.1, on the reverse strand, counting down.
ATCTAAGTTCACAGACTGGTTTATACCTCAATGCATGGAAGAAACCAGAAATAGAAGACAGATCATTATTTGCACCCAAAACAAACCAAAGCATTAAATTAATATCATGGTGCTAATCATTTATTTGTTTGCTTGTTTTTTCTTTTTTTTTTTTTTGCGGTACCGGGAATTGAATCCAGGGGCATTCTACCTCTGAGCTACACTCCTGGCCCTATTTTTTATACTTTATTTTGAAAGTGGGTCTCGTGACGTTGCGGAGGGCCTCACTAAGTAGCTGAGGCTGGCCACAAACCTGGATCCTCCCGTCTCCGCCTCCCAAGTACTGGGATTACAAGTGTGCGGCCACCACACTGGCTGCTTCTTTTTTCAAGTCTTACCTGCCCTAGGTCTACTGGATCAAAAAAACAGGTTGCACACTCTATCTAAGGGACAAGTTTGGCCCATTTCCTGTTTTGGTATATAGCCTTTGAGCTGAGGACCAATTTTATACTTTCAAATGGTTGGGAAAAACAAGCACACAAATAAAAGTATACTATGTCAAAACACACACAAAAGTTAAATGCAATTCAAATTCAAAGTAAGAGTTGCAGTTAAGAAGTAAGGTTGCAGTGCAGTTCAGTTGCTCCATTTTGCTTATGCATTGTCTAAGCTGCTTTTGCACTACAGCGGCAGAAGTGGTCTGTGAAGCTGAAACTCTTTGACCTTTCATGGAAAATTTATGAACCCTCATTTAAATCAGTTTTTAAATTTACATATTAACTTGCCAATGTCCATAGAGAGTAAGATTTTCCAGGGCAGAAATTATATTTTTCTCAGTATTATAACCTCAGTGGTTAACAGTGACTGATATGTTACAGTTACTCAGTAGCTATTTATCACATGGATTTAAAACAACCCAAATTACACGCAACTTTTAGAATGATATCTAATATATAACCCCTTTTTACGAAAGCCTTTATAACAGGCAAGAAATTGGTATCTTTTCTCCTTAGCTTTTCTTTTCCTTGTAGACATATCAGTGAACATACATACTTGTATTGTAATCTACTTTTTAAACTGTCACTAAAATTTGGAGTGTGTCAACTTTTTCATAATTGGGTACTTTTTTTTGTTGTACTGGGAATTGAACTCAGAGGCATTCTATCTCCGAGATATACCCTCAGCCTTTTTTATTTTTATTTATTTATTTTTTTGCTTTGAAACAGGGTCTCCTTAGGTTGATGCGAGTCTTACTATGCTGCTGAGGCTGGTCTTAAACCTGCAATCCTCCTATCTCAGCTTCCCAAATACTGGGATTACAGGCGTGCGCCACCACACCCAGCATAATTGGGGATTTTGCTTTTAAAATTATATGCTCTTCTCAGAGGTTATATGTTGTTATTTACTGTTGCATGCAAGTTACCCCCCAGAACCTGGTGATTAAAAAATAAACCAATTTATTATATGACAAACTTTGTTGGTTAGGATCAGACGGGGCTCAGCTGGCTGATTCTTCTGAGCCATGGGGCATGCATTCAGGCTGCTCTGGCGAGTCTCATGCTGCTGCACTGGTGGGGGACACTGGAAGGCTGGACCCAGCTGGCTTTCCCCTCTTCCCATGTCATCTCAGGGACTCTCCATGTGGCCTATGCAGCAGGCAGTGAGACTCCTCACATGGCAACTCAGAGCTCCCAGAGATAAGGTAGAAACTGCCAGTTCTCTTAGTGTTAAGGCCCACAGCTGTCGGGTGTCATTTCTGCCACATTTTATTCATCAGAGTAGTTACCAGGGAAACCATATTCAAAGAGAGAGAAATAGATCCCAGCTCTTCAAAGGAAGAGTATCAAAGGATTTCTTTAATTTGCCATTGGCTGCTTCAGGTTTGATTGTGTGTGTGTGTGTGTGTGTGTGGTACTGGGGATTGAATCCAGAGGCATTCTACCTCTGGGTACCCCCAGCCCTATTTTATTTTGTATTTTTGAAATAGGGTCTTACTAAGTTATGGAAGGCCTCATTAAGTTGATGAGGCTGGCCTTGAACCTGTGTTCCTCCTGTCTCAGCTGCCCAAGTCCTGGGATTATAGGCATGCACCACGACATCTGGCTCTGGTTTGATTTTTAACTCATTAATTCTAGTTGAGTAGAACATCTCACCCTGATCCTCTTAGCACACTAACTTTCTTTGACTTCCTTTAATTTGCTCATCTCTGACAGGCTCTGGAATTGTCTTGTGTATAGGCAAGGAGAGGGACCAAGTCAGGCCAAGTCACGAGGGAACAGCCAAAGTACACTGGGCACTTATTTCAAAAAGCAATTCACCTCTAAACAATCTACTCCACCTCCTAAAATACTTGAAAGAAGAACTAGGAGGTCTGTGGGCCTCCTCTGAATCCCAGCTGTGTGGGAGGAAAGTCCTAATTTATAACCCATATATCCAATGGCATCTTAAATCATACAAGTTGTAAGATATACTGGTTTCCTTTTTTTCATTCATTGGAAAGAAAAATCAATACTGTTCCTCACTGGGAAGAAATAAATAGCCAAAGAATACACAAGCCATGATAACATCAGCTTAGGGCCTAATTTTTCTTCTCTCTGTCATCTCTTCACGGCGTATTGCTAGGGTACTGCTCCTTTTTGTTGTAAAGAAATAAGAACTAGCTTGCTAAAGATGCCTTTGATTAGGCTAATTAACTGTACTGAAGATTAGAAACTAGAGTGATCCAAAAGTCTGCCTTCTGCATATGATTGTATAAAGGAGTAAGATGATCTCTGTATTTCCCCCAACAGAAATAATTTTTGGAAAAATTTCCTGGCTTGTATTACAGGAAAATACCATTACTTATAATAATGTACAATAAAAACATATATAGTATTCATATATTATGATTATAAAATGCATCAAAATTTTATGGAAACTGAAGATATTCCAATCACTGTTATTGTATTTCTCCATCAACCAGGACAATCCTTCTGCTATGTTTTGATGACCAGTGAGGTTAGCAGGGTAATGGCTGTATGTGTATTGATCAGCTAAAGGAGTCTTCTAGACCCTTCCTCTGCCCTGGCTCTGTTTTGGTAACTGTATTTCCTTTTCTCATGGCTCTCGGCCACAGCTTGTTAGAGCAGCTGCTTCCTCCCCATGCCATGCAGCACATTTGTTTTCTCCCTCCATGGCTGATGGTAGTCTCTTTGCACATTTCCTCTAGTGGTCAGAGCTGTTAGCAACTGAAGTTTCTGTGGCTAACATCAAGCAGCCTGAGCACATTGTCACTGTCGGAGAGAGGCCCCAGCACTTCCTTGTTCTTTGGAAAGTCACATGAGGTTGGGACTTGGTTGTAAATTTTCTGTGGGCAATTAGAAACCCTTGGAGTTTTCGCACAAAGGAAAGGGTCTGTCTTCGTGATAAAAGCAGGACTGTACGTTTTTCTTGTTTCCTTTTTCTTTCTGGTGCAGAGATGCATCAGAAAGAGAGGACTGTCATAATGAGACTGTCATAATGAAACATAATGGTACAGTTACTAAAAATTGAGGCCAGTACTGGAAAACTGTTCTGTGGTTCCTGTCTTTGTTATTGTTGGTGATGTGCGTGTGTGCATGCGTGCCTACATGTGTGTTGAGAACTTTGAACGTGCAGTTGAGTTTGTACATTTTGTGGGTTGTCTGTGCTCAAACCAATTCTCAACCTCACGAAGAGTCTTTTTATTGACTAAGAGTGAACTCTGCTCCACCATTATCAGATACTGTAAACGGAGATAGCGCAAACCTTTGAACAATGCTTTATAATATAGAGGAGAGCTAAACCATTAGTAACTCTTCTTCAGAGATCTGAAAAACATCTGTGGTAAGACCTTGCCAGGACGGGAGTTTGGTGTTTGTTGTGAAGTGGTTTTCTGTGAAGCACTTTTCCCTCTTTTTCTCTAGATGTTAGAATTGACAGTTGTAGGGTACCTCCTTGACATTTGTTTTCCATAGTTGTTAAGTTCCATTTTTCTTAAAAATATCCTATTTCTTGCAGTTGGTGGATTATTTTCATTAGCTCACTGCTATTAGCAGATTTTGGAAATCCCCCTTACATCCTTTCTCTCCAAATCTGTCTCTGCTTGCCCGCCTACAATATTTTACTAAACTGGCCAGCCCTCTCTGACTTATTTTAGCACATGCTACACTTCATAGTTTGACATGGTAGCACAGTGTACAGTTTGAAAAGAAGCTTTCCAGTGGGACAGTGGCTGCAAGTTGCTTCAAATAAGAAAAATTAAAGTTCTTTTGATATGGGAAGAAGGCTCTGGAGAGCTTCAGTTTCTTCCCTGCAGGGTAAGGGATTTGGGGACTAACCAGAAGCGTGTGAGCATCACTGGGGAATTTTATCCAGACTTTTCCTGGTTCTTCAGGACTCACTAAGAGGGTGGTTTTAAGATATCAGCCCCCTAAAGAGGCAAATGCTGCTCTTGATTCTTCTGAGAGTCTAAATAGGCAATATTGCCCTTGATTCTCCTTCTGCTTCCTGTGGCGTCTATTTCCCATCATTGACCCACCTCCTTGGTATTGAACTTGGGCCCAGTCCCTCAGAACTGTCTGCTAATGGCCAAGAAAGTTCTGATAAGGTCTAAGATGACAGGCCTGCCTAGGGCGTTTTCTAATCAAATGGCTCCCACAGATTTACGCACAGGTCAAAGGCTGATCCTCTTCCGGTGTACTTCCCTGTCTTATTTAGGACTGCAATGTCTTGAATCACAGGCAGACAACCTAGACTGGGTCTTAACTCAAAGCTCTTCAGAAGGTGAAAATAAGTCCTTTTTTTTTCTTTTGCTTACAGAAATGATTGTCTCTGATTTGACCAGTAGGCACATGTGATAGCTCATGATAAAATGCAGGGAATAATTTGTGATGAACCTGACCTAAGAAGGTAGACATAGTCCAACCTGCTTATGCCCGGCCTACTGGGTTCTTTTTATGGCCCAAAGTCAGTCACAGCCTTTGGCCTTAAAAACTTGCTGTCTACTTCTGGAGAAGATTTACAAATCCCAAGTGAATGACCAGCATGGTTACTGTTCTTTTTCAAGTCCAAGTATGAAAAAAGAGTTAAATATTTTTCCTTGTGATTGTGGAATGCTTGAATTTCACAATTCATAATATTATTAAAAATAAATTATCCATCATATTCTACCCAATTTCAAAAATAATCTGAAGCAGAATGCAAAATATTATCAATAAAATATCTCATGCTGACCCCACTGTCCTGAGATCTTCCTTGCAAAGAGAGGATGGATTTTGTCCAGAAAATTTCTCTTTTTAATAATACCTTACATGATAAATAATGAATAATTTCTTCTTGCATGAAAACCCTACCAGTTCTATTCAAGTGGGAAAACCAGGTGTCCTCGCTTCACATTGCCTCATTAATTATATGTGTGCATATATGTGTTTCCCAGACTTTTATATGGAGACTTTTATATTTTGCTTTTTCTCTAAGCTCACAGAGCCATATAGAAAAAGGGTTTTTGTGCTCCTTCCCAGCCCTCTCATTCTTTCTAGCTCTTTGCTTCTGAGCAGATGGAATGGGTATCAGTGTTAGTTTCTTGCGTCCATTTCTTCCTGTGGTGTCCTATGTTTTGTAGTTGCTCATAATTCCTTAAATTCATTAATTTTTGTTGGCTAATTTCAACATGGCAAACTTAAGCCCTAAAGGGCCCAAATGCCTTGCATCTGATTGAAAAGTACTCTGATGGCTTTAGACCTTCTGAGTGAGTTACCTCCAGGGTACTACCAGTAGTCCTTCTTCCCAGGTGCCACCTACTGCAGGGCCTCTGAAACACTGGGCTCTTACTATGACAGAAGTTACCAATCTAAGCTAAGATTTTCACTTTGGAGAATTTTGTGCACACTCAGGCACATAAATTTCAGGCCCACAAACTTCTGTTCATGTGCCACTCTACCAAGTGGCAGCTCAAACCACTTACTTTGCATAAATTCTAGTTTCATGTAGTTATAGTTCTTTGCCAACTTAGCAATATATCCCCTTCCCCTAAAATGACTTTTTTTGCCTATAAAATTTCCAACTGGCCTAAGGTAATTAATACCTGTCTTAGTCTGGTAGAGATGGAACTCTGAGATTTAGGCGGAATTTCAAGCTCTTAACAGTTTACCAAAGCAGTGGCTGGATTTTAAACGTGAGTTGCCTTCCCCTGACCCTGTTTACCCCTGGACATGTTCCCCTGTGTCTGGGACTCCCTCAACCCTCAACGGTGGAACAGGAAGTCACCTTTGGGTTTCACTAGTTGCCCAAATTTTATAGAATTTAAGTATCCATTCAGAGCCTTTGGCATCTATAAGGAAGTATACTACGTAAAGGCATTTTACATCAGTGGTCTACTAAAATTGTCAGTTCTCTAAATATGAATTCATTTCATCGTATCTATATTTCAATTCTAATAAATACAATCATAAAAACATCAAAACAAAGTCGAGGGTTTTATGGTTTCTCTTATATGTGGACGCTACAGACACAAATAGGAAACATAAGGGATATTAGATATGTGAGGAGAGAGAACTGTAGAATAGTGGAAGGGGGTTGGGGGAGGGAGGTGGGGAGAAAATGAAAAAGGAGGCTTGATGAAGGAAACAGTTTAAATAATGCTATGTCCATATATGAAGGTCACTACCAATCTCAGTAACAGGTATGGGGAGGAGTGGGGAGCCGGGTGGTATTCAGAGCGAAACATATCAAGTACTGTGTGCATGTATGTTTGTATCATTTTGAACCTCACTAGGATGTATAATTTCAATGTACTTAATAAAAATATTTTAAAAAGGATCAAAATAGGACTTGAAAAAAATTAGAAACAACTCCTGTCTTATAAAAGACAGTCACACTTGTGGAATCTGGTCTGGTGACTACAGGTGGCACTGTGTTTGTGAACAATTACCTCATCAATTTATTACTAAATACAATTAATTCTATTCTCAAGAATAGAAAACTAAAGCTATATGTATGTCTGCATATATATTAAATATATAATATAGACATACATATGTGTGTATATATACTTTTCAACAGCAAAATTTGAAAAACTGGTTCTGCCCATGAAATTATCATCTTCCTTAGTAAATACTTATGTGCTATCTACTATATGCATTATGATAAGCATTTAGGCATGAAACAGAATGCAAAGAATTATATAAATATGATATAAGCACTCAGGGGCCATGAATTTGAGTTGTGAAGACAGACACATCATATACAGAGGTATGTGTACAGACTTTAGTCACAGACTATTCAGGTAGGGCCCGCGAGTGTCTGGTGGAGACTGTCTGTGCTTCTGGAGTTCATGTCTTACCAGTCGAGGTCAATGTTCTGAAGAGGACTTACAAAGAAGCTAGTCAGCATTTCTTTGAAATGGAGTAGAGGGTGGCAGGGGGTAACAGAGAAGAATTCTGAGCACAGAGGACTGAGCCAGGTGAGTGGACGGGGAGATGATTCCCTGAGATGTCCTTTTCTTTTCAGAGAAGTGAGAGAAAGACGATAGATGTCAAAAATGGACAACCAGTAGTCCAGGAAGAGGAACTTTGTCCTTGGCCATGAGTTGTGTCACCTTGAGCAACTTGTTCAAGGCTTAATGCCTTAGAATATTAGTTGTTACATTTGTAAAAATGAGGATTTGTTTACTCTTTGCAATAGGGACAAGTTGAGATGAAAGGCTAGGAAGAAACATCTAAGCTCAATTAGTTTATGAGACAGAAACTGTACAGAGAGCTTTCTGCTCAGAAATAAAACTCTCACAGGATCATCATTCTAAGGCACTGTCAGTTTATAACCATGATTGGAAGGCAGCTTTGGTAAAAGGTGTTAATGCATGTGCTGAGAAACAGAGTGAAATGGAATGCATCAAACTCGGTGAAGATTAATAACTACAGATTTTAGGTAGTCAGGGATGTGTTTGAGAGCTTACTCAATAAAGTGATAGAATCTAAAGTTTAAATTTATGATTTAGTTATCTTCTAAATGTTCCTCATATGATACAGTGAGTCCCCCAGGCTGCAGCTTTTAGTCTATGCAATGTCATGAGATTTAAGTTGCACAAGGGATTCAAGTGTGTTAAGTTTCAGTATTGATGGCTCTGAGAGCTCCATTAACATCTCTGGTTTCCCTGCTAGTGAGCTAGAACTCAGTAAGAAATGGGCAACAGTGAGCAAGACTTGAAGAAATACAAATAGACAGCAGTGGTCACTGCAGAAGTGAGATGAGGAGGTGCACACTCGCAGCAGTTCACAGGCTTACAGGAAGCAAGGAGTCATAGCAAAGCACACTTGGGAGGAACGGGGTGTGAGAAGAGCCCTGCAGGAGAGACATGTGTGAATCATGGCCAGAATCCGTTAATGGGAAGCTAAAGCCCATGATGTACAACACTCAAAGAGCTCAGTTCTGCTTGGAAGGTATAAGGAAGTGCGAGAAGATCGTGGCCCTGGGAACACTATGATTAAGTCATCATTCCTCACCCTCAGTTCACATTGAAGAGTGTACTCTGCTCCCCACAGCCTTCCCTAATGTATACAAAATTTAGGTGAATTGAGTAAATTTTTTTGTGTTATGAAATCTAGTTATCCAAGGCCAAGAAAACAACTTTCCCTGAAGCTACCTTTAAATGCACAAGAACTTGAGTCTCAAAAAGGGGTGCAGATAAGAAGCTAGGTCCAAATTCCCCATTAATTAGACAATGCAAGTGAAAACAAAATCCTTTTGCTGATCGGACTGGGGAAAATAATTCTGTACTAGACTGTGTTGGTGTCTCACCTCCATCCCCTTGGCCAACCTCAGAACTTGCCTGCAGATATTTCTCAATGTCAAAGCCTCCTAAGTCTTTCTTCCAGAGAGTTTTCTGTAAACTCTAGACAACGTCCCGTCCCTGCACAGATCAGATGACAAGTAACTAAAAGGTAATGCCTTAGAGTGACACTCACAACTGAGTGTTGGAGAATAAGTACCCCACTTCCTTGCCTTTCATTGGGGCAATTCTAAGTTGTACTCCATTGGACTTTCGAATGATTGGAACCTAATTGCTCATAGAGTGACAAACTTATCTAAGATATATATATATATATATATATATATATATATATATATATATATATTTTGCGGTACTGGGGATTGAACCCAGGGGTGTTCTACCTCTGCGCTACACCCCTGGCCCTATTTTTTTTATACTTTATTTTGAAACCGGGTCTCACGAAGTTGCGGGAGGCCTCACTAAGTAGAGAGAGAGAGAGAGAGAGAGAGAGAGAGAGAGAGAGAGAGAGCTGAGGCTGGCTGTGAACCCGGATCCTCTGGTCTCTGCCTCCCAAAGTACTGGGATTACAAGCGTGCACCACCACGCCCGGCATCATCTCAGATATTTTGAAGGTGTCCCAGTTTTATCATCAATAATTCTGTGTCTTGGGAATCCCTTCAAACCCACACAATCTGGGATAATTGATTGCCCGGCCAGGAGAGATAACTGGCTACTCACTGTGCTCTTTCTTGGTTTTCCTTCTTCCTTCCCCAATCCCTTCCAGGATTCCTGGGATTATCTTCAAAATAAACTATTGTATTCACGTTATTTTAGGACCTGCTTTCTGGGGAATCCAAACAAAGTGAGTTTATAATGTCCATGCTTGTAAGGGTGCAGGGAAATGAATAAACTCAGGCATTGTGTGGAAGGAACTTTGAAGAATACTTCTTTATTTTTATTTTATTTTATTTGTTTAATTTTATTTTGTAGTGCTTGTAGTGCACATGCTAGGCAAGCACTCTACCATTGAGCTATGCTACCATCCCAGCTCTTTGAAGAATATTTAAATAGGCTATCAACATTTTAAAACACATGTAACTTTGAGCCATAGGAATTTCTTCTCTAAGACTTTCTCCTGTAGTAATGCTCAAAGGAGCACAAAGATATAAACTGAGGTTGTTTTCTGTGGAATGCTATATGATTGAAAAATGTTGAAAATATCTGCTCATATACCTGTCAAAATATCTGACAATAGGATAACAATTAAGCAAATTAAAGCAGAAGCATTCTATGAAACACTATGAAGCTACTATAAAAGCATGAGTTTGATTCATATTTACTGATATGGAAAGAAGTTTATGATATAACAGTAAGCAAGAAATAAAGATTAAAAAGACACGGGTATCATATTCTCTATCTACTGTTTTTCTCTTTCTTCCTGGAAACTTACACACATATATTCACAAAAATACACAAACTATTACCACAGGGGAGGGGAATGGCTTAGGGGTGGAGCTGAGCAAAAGAAGTTACAAAGGGAATTGCCTCTATTATTTTACATATAATTTTAATACCTTTAAAATAAAAATACAATGCATTTGGAAATGAACATATCTTAATTTCTTCACCATTTTAATTTTTCTGAAATTCAACAATCAGAATTGGCAGCAAGGGAACTTTAATTTCATATTCTCCTTCTATTTCACATTTAGTAGTCCAAAACTGCATTGTATACAAATTTATGCACATAAGTCATCTAAAAACGTAATTCATCAGAGAGATGAGCTAGTGACACCCTGATTGCTTGCTCTTTGAAGGAGAAAGGCCACATGGATAGGAAATGTATTTCAAATACTCATTGTAGTTTTCCTAAAACTATAATTACAAGGGCAAGCAGGAAATTAAAATCAGCTATAAATGTCTACCTAAACCTCCTGCATTTAAAAAATTTCTTTGTTCAGGAAATTAAATGATGTTGAATGACAAAGATCTGTAATGTTTCAAGTGTTTGAAGGGAAGTATGGCTTTGACTTAGGAAAAGACAATGGCAAAAGACACTATTGCCCGGAAGATTGAGTAGATTTTCAAAAAATGCAGTGAAAAACTAATATCCAGGAAGAGCCAACCTATTGTTGCTTATGCTTTGTTGTCAACAGTGTATTTTCCACAGAATTCTATAAGTGTAGATAGGGTTGAGAGATTATCTTCTGGTCAGCTACAAGGAGTCCAACAATGCACTGAGAAAGACATGGTGTTGGTGGTGAGGAACTTGGACCCTACTTGGCTGTGTGATTATGAACAAAATACCCTGGGCCTTAACTCTTCAAAGACTGAGAATAATCGTATAACTACAAGTTGCTCTCAGAACATGTATTCCAAGTCATTTGGTCTAGGTATTACTATTCATATGTTGATTTTTGTCTTCCACTTCTATTTTTAAAACTTGCACTGGAACAAATAATAGTAAGATAAGTAAAAGATGAAAAAGACCTCAGTAATATATCATTTCTGAAAAACTACTCCTAATGACCTCTAACCTGATCAGTATATCTGGTAGGTATCTACAGAAACTCAAGAGGAACAAATATGTTGACATTGGCAAACAGCAGCAAATAGTGTCAATTAAATCTTCCTGGTTAATAATTATTAACCAGGAATCCACTCATTTAGCTGGTATTTATTAGGTATGAAGTATGCTTCATGTTCTGTTTTAGATGCTATGATACAATATCAAGTAACAGGGCTTCTTAGAATCTAGTGCAACTGGGAGACATTGAAAAAATGTATAATTCCAACTGGAATGCCAACATTTGGAGTCAGTCAGTCCTCTTTCCCACTAAAATATCTTTGATTGTACTGCTAAAACATAAAATTTATTCAAATCATAAAGAGTTGGAATTTTTACTCAGCCAGAAAGAAGAACAAAATTATGTCATTTGCAGGAAAATGGATGGAACTAGAGAATGTATGCTAAGTGTGATTAGCCAGTCACAGAAAGTGAAGGGTTGTGTGTTTTCTCTCATATGTGGAAGCTAGAGAGAAATTGGGAAACAAAAGGGACTTCAGATAAATGAGGAGAAATAGAAGTAGAATAGTGGAAAGGGATTTGGGGAGGGAGGTGGGGAGGGAAGAAAGGAGACTTGATGAGTGAAAAATTTCAAATAATGCTATGTTCATAAATGCAGTTCAATACCAATCTCAGTAATATGAATGGGAAGGGGAGGGAGAAGGTAGGATCTGGAGGGATGCTCACCAACTGCTGTATACTGCTGTATGTTTCTATCACTCTGAAATTCATTATGATGTATAATTACAATGCACCAATAAAAGTATATTAAGAAAAAGAGTTGGGGGAGCTTTGTCAGTTCTAAAGTACTGGGAGAGATTACCTTCAACCTGGGATTATCAGGAAAGCTTTTACAGAAAACTACTACTTTTGAGTTGATTTTTGAAGAATGGGCATAATTTCTCTAAGGAGAAAAGAAGAATATGGTTTTTACAGGCTGGGGGAAGTATGCAGTTTCTCTGGTATATAAACAAGGGTGGAAGGATGAAAGGGGGTTGAAACTGGAAGTTCACAGTCGCATATTATTAACCAGGCTCTCTTCCCAGTCTTCCTTTACCCTCTCTTTCCCTAGCACCAGCTGCAGTTGACCATACTGGAAGAGCTCATTCTGCTTGTTCATACATGGTTCCTTACAAGGTAGTGTGAATGAAGGGCATCTTGAAGATCCTCCCAGCTCCCGAGTGTGGGATGTAAATATGCCACTGCCATGTCTGAAATTTCCATCATTAGGATTATGGCTCAGTTTAAGATGTGGAAAGCACTTTTTAAAATACTTTTATTGGTGCATTGTAATTATACCTCATTATGAGGTATAGAGTCATAAGAATATATGTGCATATAACGCTTGGTGTGTTTCCCTCCAGTTTCCGTTCTTCTCCCTCCCATTCCTGTATATGTCATTGAGATTGGTATTGATGATTTTGTATATATACATAGAATTATTTAAACTGTTACCTTCCTTATGTCTCTATCTTTCCTCCTTTCTCCCCTGAACCCCCTCCATCACTCCATTGTAATCTCTACTTCTTTATCTGAGGGAACTCTTTTATAGTCATTTATGAAATTGGTGATAGTAGTTGGGTTTGATGACCAACATGATAACACTTTACTATGAAATAACTGTGTGTGTGGGAGGGGTACTGGGGATTGAACCCAGGGATGTTCTAACTCTGAGCTACACCCCCAGTCCTATTTTATTATTATTTAAAACAGGGTCTTGCTAAGTTTCTACATGCTGGCCTTGAACCTGCAATCCTCCTGGAAATAACTCATTAAAGTTAAGTTAGAAGAGTGTAAGGATTTCTTAGATGGGCAAGAGAAAAGGAGGACTAGGCTTAAGCAGTGGTCTTGGCTTAAAATTCCTGAACTCACTGGGATCTGAGAACTTTGGGATCCATCAGTATAAAAGTAATAACAATAACAACCATAATAATGAAAATAATAACAATGATTACTAGAGCAGCAACAGAAACAACAACAACAAATCAGAATTTAATCCATGCTTACATTGTGCTTGTTCTTTTCGTACAGTAATTCATTTAACCACACTTTATGGGATTGTCTTTATTCTCATTTTATAGAGGAAGGAACGGAGACTTGAAGAGGCTAAATAATTGGTCATAGATCACAGAACTTACAAGTGGCAGAACTGATTAGAATTTGAATTTCTGTCAGCATGTCCAAGGCAAATGACTTGAGGATACAGGTCACTAAGGTGACAATCAAAACAAACATTGCTTACATCATTCCTTTATGTACATTCAGACCTGGGTACAGAAGCGTATCAGTCTAAATAAGAGGCAAGCAGTGAGAGAGCCATGGTTCTGGTACCCTTCTGTGGCTCCTGTCAGTTGTGGACAAGCTAGGAGCTGGGAGCCCCTGGCTCAATCCCAGTGTTTTCTTGCTTTGAAATTCCTGGTGAGCTATGATCTGCAAGATTTTCTTCTGGTCATGCATACCTTCTACCTCACTGCTGCTGAAAGCTTGACCATCTTTGCCAGTGTATTACTATGTCTAAATAACAGGACAGGAAAGAGACTCAGAAATGGTACTAATTAAGGCATTCCAGGAACAGGTGATTCCAGCCTATATGGAGTTAACTTTCAGCAATTAAAATCAAGTTATGAAGCCAGGTGTGGTGGCACACGCTTGTAATCCCAGTACTTGGGAGGCTGAGACGGGTGGATCCGGGTTCATGGGCAGCCTCAGCTACTTAGTGAGGCCCTCTACATCTTAGTGAGACCCTGTTTCAAAATAAAGAATAAAAAATAGGGTTAGGGTGTAGCTTGGAGGTAGAATACCCCTAGGTTCAATCCCCAGAACTGTAAAAAAAAAAAGTTATGAGATTACCACCCTGGACTATTTCTCTATACAGTGGTTCTCAACTAGGGGCTATTTTGCTCCACACCACCTCACATGGGCAATGTGAGACAGTTTTGATCACCATAGTGATGGAAGGAGATGCTCTGGCATCTAGTGTGTGGAAGCCAAAGATGCTGCTGAACACCCCACAAAGCACGAGACAGGCCCCCAAACAAAGAATTATCTGGCCCCAAATGTCAGTAGTTCCAACAAGGTTGAGAACCCACGCACTAATATGCCACATTGGAAACTAATGTAATTTTTATAAAATTTTTATATAGTAATCAGAGGAAAAGGAAAATATTTTTGTCCCCCTCTAAGTTATTATAATTTAATCTTCAACAATAACCATGCCTGTTGTATGCAAAAATGGGGTTTATTCACATTGTAGGTATGAGAGTTGTGGTGGTAGTAGTAGTAGTAGTAGTAGTAGTAGTAGCAGCAGCAGCAGCAGCAGTAGCAGCAGCAGCAGTAGTAGTTCCCCTTCTCTTTCTTCTTCAAATACTCCTGGATGCATGTGTTTCCTATAAGCAGAGGTAGAGTATTCTGGATTTCTGCAGCCTATGTTTTGAGAACAGCAGGAATGTATTGAAAACCCAGCACTTTTTCCTAGATAGTATCTGTATAAAGGAAACCCTGGTTCCTCATACCTAATTTACATAGACTCTTTTGTACCTTGCTTACCTGTTCCAAAGCATAGGTAATGATTGCAAGAGTGGAACACCTGAGGTAAGCAATGTTGGATAGTGTAGCCAATGTGCCAGAGCAGTTGTATAGTAACGTCATGAGTCCTTGCAAATATGATCCTTTTCTTTTGTAAAATCATAGCAGAATAAGATAATAAAATGTTCCAGGCAGTCTTCTTGTTGTCCCTGTTTCTAAGGAGCTCTGCCTTAGAAAGATCTGAAAGTTTCAATGATTTATTCTTATAATCTATTCATACAAAGTATCAAGTACAGTATCTCTAAATCACATATTTATTATAATTAGCCAAGTAACAAAATATTCAGTTAAATCTGTCTTATCCGCATGTCTTATGTTGCAATTCAAAGTTGTCCAGTTTGATGAAAATAGACAATTGTTCCTTTATTATCTATATGCCTTGTCTATAATCTATATTATGTTGTACTTGAAAAAATGCAATCCTATCTCTCTTTAGTTGAAGTAATGCATATCGTTTGGTCCATACCTGAAGGTCCTATTTCCAGCCCTTTAATCATATATCAGTCATATTCCTGAAATATTTACTATCAGTGAAAATTGCCAGGTCTTACTCATCAGGCTTCTAAGTCAGAATGTTGAGGAGGTGGGGTCCTGGAAATCTGTAGCTTTTACAATATTCTCAGGTGATTTTTATGTACCTTAAGTCTTGAGAACGAACATAAAGTGAGGTTGGCCTTTTCTCAGATTATTTTCCTGCTGGTCTGAAAAGTAGCTTTGCTTTCTACTTCAGGTGGTTATTTTACCCAAACAACTCTCTTTTTCTTGATCTTTGGTTACCCACAGATAAAATGCAAATGATAAACTCACCAATACATAATTCATAAAAGCATTTTTCTTATAATAGTAAGCTTACATTACCAATACTGGAGCATGTTTTATGGTGTGTAAGCACCTAAAACTGTGCTTTATTTTAATTGTCATTCTGGCAATTCTTAAAAGATAGCTCAGTTTGAAAAGATGCACATTTGCACAGCATTGGCCTCAAGATGGTTCTCTTTGAGGCACAGTTATGTTTTATGGACATTTCCAGCATCATTAAGGCTAAAAATGGAAGGTGCAGTCAGCTAGGGATGTATGGAAGAAACAGGATGGGTCCATGGACCATCAAATGCTAATCTTCTGCATAGGAGTCTGCAGAGGGACAATGTGCCCAATATTACCATAGTTTCATAATGTTATCCAGTCTTAATTTAGAGGACCCCCTGTTTTCTAAGCATCAGCAATTCAGGTGAGAATAACAGCTCTGGGATCTTTACCCAAATTTGGTACAAGGCTTCAAGATTATGGTGTTTTGCGGTTTAACAAGCTGAATAGATTAAAGATTTTGATAAAAGGGTCCCAAAGACGTCAGGAAAAATGTTTCATCGTTGGCTTGATAAATTTTTGTGGTACTGGGGGTTGAACCCAGGGGTGCTCAGTCACTAAGATACATCCCCAGCCCATTTTTATTTTTTATTTTGAGACAGGGTCTCGCCAAATTGCTGATGCTGGCTTTGAATGTGTGATCCTCCCGCCTCAGCCTCCTGAGTTGATGGGATTATAGGCGTGTGCATCTGCTCCTGGCTTAGCCTGATAATTTGAAGATCTAATTAATTAATATAAACCAAATATAATGTGTGCATTCTGAGCAGGAATCAAGGAATCATTAAAATGCCTTATAGGATAAAAAAGAAATCAAACAACACGCATACACACACACACACACACACACACACACACACACACACATAACAACAAAACTATAACCATAATAAAAAAAACCAGGGAAGACAAGGGGACCACCTGAAATGTTTTATCATCTGATTGTGCTATGATTTTATAAAAGAAAAAAGCATATTTCCTAGGACTCATGATGTCACCGTACAGTGGGGTCTTGGTCTTTCTAGTTGGGGAATTTCAAGGAAAGAGTCTTTCTTCTGTTCTAGATGGTTCCTGGCTTCCATCATGTCTGCGTAGTGTAATCTACATTTCCTTCATCCTTTAGCAAGCTGGAGCTGGCAGGCTTCTGTTCTAGATGGTTCTGGGCTTCCATCACGTCTGTGTGGTGTAATCTACATTTCCTTTATCCTTTAGCAAGCTGGAGCTGGCAGGGTCACATTTAGTTCATTGACTGAGCCTTTTTTCTGCTCCCTTCTACTTCAGTTTAAGATTTGTGGAATCTACCATGCTGGAGGGAGATTCACTCATGTTTTATTGGGAGTATGGAGGAAGAGTTCCTCTTCTTGCCTGTAGACATCATGACCCTGGTAGCATAACCCAAGGGCACTCCAAGGAATAAAGGAGTATATAAAGGAATAGAGATTCCAATGGAGTTATGGAGGGGATTTAGGGAAGAGAGGAGAAGGGAAGGAGATGTGATGAAGGCAACAGTTCAAATAATGCTATGTACATATATGAAAATAATACCGATCTCAATGACACGTACAGGGCAGGGGAGGGGAGTGTGGTGGGATCAGGGGAAACACACCAAGAGCTGTGTGCAGTGTGTTCCTATCACTCTACCTCACTATGATGTATAATTACAATGTACCAATAAAAGTATATTAAAAAAATAAAATGGCTTACAGGAATTTCTCTTCTATGGATTCAGGAATAGTCTGTTGAAGACATTGATCCTTATAGAATACCAAGCTAACCATGGCCAGCAGGGCACACTGGGTTCAGTAGCCTTCACTGCTCCTGGAGCTATTCTTAGAGTCACTTCCCCACTTTTTGCTTCTTTTTTCCCTCAGCCAAGCTGCATAGAGAAGAGCCCTGAGCGCACACACTCTCCAAGTTCCTATTGGATGATGTTGGGGGTGAGATTCTGTCACTGGAATCATCGATGTGGGTGTTTAACAAAGTGCTAGAATGAGAACTGACTTAAAGCCTAGCTGATGAAGACTGTGGAGGCATATTCCTTCTACATATTAGTGTAGGGGAAAGAGGACATTCAGAGAGACCCCACAGGACCCCATCTGGCATAGATGAGCTAAATAGTACATATAAACCAATATCTAAATACATTTAGGAAGGAGCCTAGTAAGAATGACAATGAGGTATTGAAAACACTGTGCTATTTGCACTCATCTTCACGTCAATAGTGGCCACTGGAATCCCGTTCATCATGGCTAAGGGCACAGTGTGCTAGTCATGGCCAAAGTAATTGAACTCTTACCATGTAGTAGCCTTTTTAAAGTCTCACATTCCATATGGTAGTTTCCTACTAAATTCCCACTTTTATCAATGAGGAAATTGAGGTTTGTTAATATTAACACTTCTAAGATCATACAACTAGCAGGATTGGCCTGACTCTGACTCAGGCTGTCCAACTTTAGAGACTGGGCTCCAACCCATCACATTTGGGAGAACAGCAGAACTTGCAGGCAGATAAACGTGAGTGAGCTGGTCTGATTGTTTTTGTGGGATTATTTAAGAAATAGTTGGTTGACATAATTTAAGAGATGGAAGATGGGACTTCAGAGCCTGTTATGGTTTGAGTTTGGAATGTTCCCCCAAAAGCTCATGTATTGAAATCATGGTCCCCATTTCAGGAGGGTTCAAAGGTGGAGCATGACTAGATGGGGTGGCCATTGGGGACATGGCCTTGGGGACTATATATCTTTCTGATTCCCTCCTTTTGCCTCTCTGCTTCTGGTTGCCAAGAGTTGAGCATCTTTGCTCTTCCACACACTGCTGCCATGTTTCTGCCTTGAAGCCGGCTGACCATGGACTGAACCTCTGAAACCATGAGCCCAAATAAACCTTTCCTCTTGTCAGTTGTTCTTGTCAGGTATTTTGGTCACAGTGATGAAAAAGCTGACTAATTCAGGGCCCTAAAGTCTAAACTAAAAACAAACACCTCCCCTTCTCCACCAAAAAACCTTCCGAAGCCTTTTATATGTAGCCAAAAAAAGGTAAGTTACATTGTCAAACTATCCTCACTTATTCAATTTTTTCAGAGCTAAAAAGGTCATGTTTATTTATTTGATTTTCAGAGGCTGTAATGATCCAAGACCTTTTGTTATTCCATATTATTTGGCATTCTGCCATATTCCATCGTATCTGCTGCATACTTCTGTGTTGGCTCTGTCTAGCTACTCTCTATTGGGGTAAGAAATGAAGTGAGAATAAAGAGACCTAAGGTACCTTCTAGGGTACTTTCTAAGGTATCCTAAGGCCTATCTAAGAGAGTGCTTATCTGTAGTGAAACCATGACTAGTTTCCTTAGTGGATGTCTTAATGCACTTTAGACTTAGGATCTCATTCATTTGTTCGTTCATTCATTCATTCATTCATAGTCTACCTACTTTCCATTGGTTCGAGATGGATGTTTGCCTTTCCTTAGTCATATATTTCCTGCTTGGCCAAGATGTAATTATTGCTTATATTTCCTTTTCAACCCCTGAAGCTCAGATTTAGTCTGTTACAACAATGTTTACATTTCCTGTTCAGTTTTTCCTCCTAAATCAGCCCTTTATAATTACACATTTAGCTTTTGCCTAACAGTGAGAGCTTTGGGACATCTACCCTGGATAAACATGAATGTTTTTATTTTCATTTCCTTATCTACCCATTGTTTTCCAAACAAAGTTGGTCTGAGATTTCTTCCCTAAGTTCTAAGCTGGGGAATATATAAAAATATCATCTTTGAATTCCTGACGCTTCAAACCATACTTGGCAGATGCTTAATAAATATTTGTTGACTCTGTGTGAATTTAAGATGGATTAAAAGGTCAGGTTTTTCAGGTGAAAAACTTCCTAATCAACTATAGCAGCGACGTTCCAATTACTCAGTGTTTTGCACTGCTTGGAGGTCTACCATGGTGCTGCATTCCGTATATTGTTTTACAATGTTGATTTGTACAGGCTTGTACTGTGCAGTGGAGTCTGAGTGGAAATGTTTGGCAAATAGGAGGGATCTTAGTTTGCTTTGAATGATTCAAACATGTTTCCATAACAACTATTTTATTTGCTTCCTTGGTTTATTTTTAGTAATTTTTTTGAGGCTTAATCAGAGACTAGACTGTTACATCTTGCATACTTGAGTTTTTATGCAGCTTCTTTTCCAATGCATATCATTTGGTGATTTGCCTGTACAAGTGGAGGAGCCAACTTTATAATTACTTACACATAAGTGTGTTGGCCAATTTTGAATATGTATTTAGGAGGTGTTACTACTACTAATAAAACTCAATCCCATGGATTTTACTATCTTGATACTTTTGAGCAATATTCAGGGGGAAATTCAGCCCAAATAGTTGGCTAACATGTTTAACAAATTTTAATCCAAATATGTAACTAACAGGTGTAATCTCAGAGATAAAATTAATATGGTAACATTGAAAATTCTGTAGTGAGGACCAATTTATCTTTCCTTGATTAGGATCTCCATATGGTTATATGATGGGACTTACTGTTCTTTCAGTGATAAACAGGATTTGTCTAATGTTTCTTCTTGTAGACGATGGGAATATTTTATCAGAGGCTATTGAGATAGAGAGGCACCCAGAGCAACCCCAGACATGATCTCAATTGTCTTCTACTTCTTTATGCTAACCTCATACACTGTGAAAAGTTCGGAACTTTCTACAAATAAGTTTCCATGCTGGGTGAAGTGGAAAGAATGTTGGCTTGGGAATCTGGAAATCAGATTTCAGGTTCTACTCTATATTAACAAGTTATGTGACTTTAGAGAAACGCTTTTAACCTCAGGCTTTTACTTCCTTACCTGTGAAGATAAAGGTTCAACCAAGTGACCGCTCATGATGCTTGGAGCACAGACATGCTATGAGTTAAGTGTGCTTTATTTATATCCCTGAGTTTGGAAAGATATTATCTTCTTAAGCAGTGGAAAATCAAGCTCTCTTTATGTAGCAAAAGTGAACCTGGGGCTACAGATTGCTTTCAATCCAATCAGGAAGCCCTGGACACTGTCTGCTGGAGGCATACAAGGTAAAGCCTCTAATGAGGACGCGATGGCCATGAAGCTGTGGATCACCGATTACTAAGGGCCAGGCGATACGCAGCGTTCAGATATTATCTTATTTATTCTCATTACAGTCCTGTGGGGTAGATCTTACCTGTGAGAAAATTGACATCTAGAGAGTTTAATACCTTGCCAAAGACCATGAACCTGGTAATTGTCCAAACCAGGATTCAAATCTAACAGCAAACCTTCTCTGGAGCTCCGCTTCCTCTATATGCAAAACCCAATCTCCTTCAGTTAAGGCATGTTGTTGCAGATGCACCATGTTTCAGGCATTGTTTCAGAAGAGATGCCTGTGCTAGATCAGAGGACAAACACAAGGCCTTCCTTCATAGAGTGTCCATTCCAGCAAGGGGGTTAATTATCAGTACACATAGTAAATAAATAAGTTTGTAATAGTTAGCTTTATGTTGAAGTGACAAAATATCTGACATAAACAACTTAAAAGGAGAAAAGATTTATTTTGGTTCCTGTTTTCAGAGGTTTCAGTCCATAGTTAGCTGGCTCCCTTGCTGTGGGTCTGAGGTGAGACATGGCGGAAGAATGTGGCAGAGAAAAGTTGCTTACTTCCTGGCAGCCTAGAGAGAGAAAGGGAGAGAGAAAGGGACCAGGGACAAGAAATATCCTTCCAAAATTTACTCCCAGTGTTGTACTTCTTTCAACAAGGCCTTATACCCTAATGTTTCTACCACCTCCCACTAATGTTATCAAATTATTAATCTGTCCTTGGATTAATCCACTGATGAGGTGGGAGCCCTCATGATCCAGTTGCTTCCCCAAGGCCCCATCTCTCTCTGAATATTACTGCATTGGGAACCAAACCTTCAACACATGAGGATTTGGGGGATACTCCAGATCCAAACGATAACATGGCTATATGGTGGTATAGCAGGTGCAAAAGGCTATGGAAAAAGAAAAAGAAAAGTTGGTTGAAGAGACTTGGGAATATATGTGAATGGAGTGGGGTGGGTTGTGATTTTCAATTGAGTGGTTGGGGCGGCCATTATTAGGATGGTAAGCTTTGATAAAGGACTTCAGCAGATGAGGGAATTAGTTATATGGGTATCTAGAGAAAGAGCATTCAGGACAAAGAGAAGAGCAGGGCCCTAAGTGGGGAGTGTGTCTGGTTTTAGCAATTTAATTATTTATGACAGAGAAAAAGTCACAATAACTAGAACATTGAAAACCTAATTTAGACACTAACATTTCTCCCTGTGGTTGTGCTTATTATTTTTATTTTTATTTTTATTTATTTATTCATTTATTTTTGCTATACCGGGGATTGAACCCAGGGGTGTTTTACCTCTGAGCTACACCCCTGGCCCTATTTTTTATTCTTTATTTTGAAACCGGGCTCACTAAGTTGCGGAGGGCCTCACTAAGTAGCTGAGGCTGGCCGTGAACCCAGATCCTCTGGTCTCCGCCTCCCAAGTACTGGGATTACAAGCGTGCGCCACCACGCCCAGCCTGCTTATTATTTTTAGAAGTGGTTGACATTTCTTTCTTTCTTTCATCTTGTCAGTATGCTCTGTCCTGCTTACCTAGCAGTCTATTGGATGCATTTCTTGTTTCCCACAAGAGGCGTTTCAGTCCTCATTTTATTTTGCTCTAATGTATCAGTTCTCGAACTTCCTGATCTTTTGACACTTTGGTACTCTGAGCCAAGGATGTAAGTCACTACCATAATCAGCAGGTCAACATACAGATTAGACAACGGGAGGAAAGAGTT
This sequence comes from Glis glis, assembly GCA_004027185.1. Classification (NCBI taxonomy): domain Eukaryota; kingdom Metazoa; phylum Chordata; class Mammalia; order Rodentia; family Gliridae; genus Glis; species Glis glis. The sequence continues at coordinate 5,960 of PVJS01016446.1, read as the reverse complement.
TCTCATCTACTGCTCCCCATGTGGTTAAAGGGCTACAATTGAAGGCATCAATGAATATCTATACCCTTAGGGTTGTGCTTCTTTGATCTTAATGTGCACCAGGTCTCCTGGGATCTTGTTATAATGTGGATTCTGGTTTGGTAGGTCTGGAGTGGGGTCTGGGATTCTGCCTGTCTTACCAATTCCCAACTGATGCTGTTGCTATTAACCCATGGACCGTACTTTGGGTTAGTGAGGGTCTTGGGATAAAACTGAGTACTCTGAAGATGGTTTGACATTGCAGTTCTAGACTGTGCTTTGCTATCTCTAGCAAAACCAAGCTTGTTATATTAAGTATCACTAGAAGACCAGGGACAGATAGTCCACTGAATACAAAAATGGGCACAGCCATCCTCAGAGAAGTGCAGCGGGCCTTATCTACCACGTTTTGATATCCAGTGCCTTTGTCTAACCTGGTGGTTAAAATCTCCAGTTGCTTCCTAATTACCAGCAAATATAATTTACAATTTCCCCCTGGTTCACAAGACCTCTAAGAGCCTGCACTCTGTGGACCTCTTTGACCTTCATAAGAATCATTTCCCTCACTCGCTGAGCTGTAGCCACAGGGACATGGTTTCTGTTCCTGAAGGTGCCTGAATTCTTAGTTGAAATGGTGATGGCTTGTCATAGAGGCCTTCTAATTATTTGGTCAGAGTGCAGCAAAGGTACTTTAAAGAACTCCAAAAATAATTTTCAAAAAATTTTTTATAAATATAATAAAGTTGTGAAAAATTAAATAGTATTGAATTAAAAAATCTATTCAATCAACAAATATTTACTGCATAGCTACTATGTGTCAGACATCATTTTCAAGCATTTGAGAAATGTCAGTGAATAAAACAGACTGTTACCATCATGGAGATTAGATTCCAGCATGGGAGATAGATAATAAACAATAAGCAGAGTAAGTAAATTAGGTGTTCCTGTTAAAATGTGATATGTGATACAGAAAAAGACAGTAAACAAAGAGAAAAGGGCTGAGAAAGGGGAGTCCAGATGGAAAAGAAAAAGTGACATTTGGGCAAAGACCAGGGTTGGTGGGGATATTATCCATTCAGATGTTGGGGAAGGGTCTTGGGGCAAAGGCCCTAAGGCTATTGGTCAGACCAGCGTGCCTGGAGCAGAGTAAGTAGATGATGTGTTCAGTGAGATAACAGTGTGCCCCTGTGTGTGTGAGATCACATAGGACCACCTATTTTAGACGTGTGTGTGTGTGTGTGTGTGTGTAATGTATATCATTATTATATATATATATATATATATATATATATATATATATATATATTTAAAAAGTTAGTTACGATCTGGATGCAATGGTGCATGCCTGAAATTCCAGCTATTCAGGAGGCTGAGATAGGAGGATAGCAAATTTGTGACCAGCCTAGGCAACTTAGCAAGACCCTGTCTCAAAATAAAAAGGAGTGGAGATGTAGCTCATTGGTAGAGAGCTCCTAAGTTCAAACCCCAGTGCTACAAATAAACAAAAAAACCCACAAAAAGCGTAAAGCAAACAAATGGAAGGAAGAAGGGAGGGAGGAAGAAGAAAAAGAAAAAAACACTTAATTATGGAGGAGGGGAACCATTAAAGTGTTTAAAGCTCCAGTTTTTCATAGGTTAGTTTTAGAGAGAGTTACTTTCATCTGTGTCATTTATAATCTGTGTAAACTATTTTAAAAGTAATTTAAATTATGTATCATCAGGAATTTTAAATAGTTAAAATTTAAATAGTTAAATGAAATGAGTTTCTCTGAGATGATCCAGTTCGTGAAAGTTTTGCTTTCTGTTTGCAGTGTAGGTAGAAAATATTTACATGAGTATTTGACTGCTTTAACCACCTGTTCATGTCCCGCACCCCAATAAAACAGCTACTTCTGCCTCAGATAATGGGGAAGCCACTTTGACAGAGCCTCAAGTTGTAGCTGAGAGGGACCATTGGTAGGAGACTGTCCCTTGGCCATCTGAAGAGGAGAGGTGTGTAGTATTCTGGTGAATGGTATGTAAATGCTCCAGAGGATACCATACCAGTGGCTTCAGCATCACCTGGAAACTTACTAGAAATGCAAATTCTCAGGTGTGTGGTTGAGGGGTGAGGGTACTGAATGAGCGGCACTTCCATCTTTCGCTCTACAACAGGTTCTCCAGACTGGCTGCACGTTAAGATTCGTGAGGAATTTAAAACACAATGAGCAGCCAGTGCCGTGGCCTCTCTACCAGAGATTCTAATTTAATTAGTCTGGGATAGGAGAAGGCGGTCAGTATTTTTAACTCTCCCTGGTGACTCTAATGGGCAGATTCCCTGCCACGGGATAGACTTCTCAACCTCAGCAATGTTGACACTCTGAACTGATAATTCTTTGTTGTGAAGGTTTGTCCTGCACTTTATTTACTTATTTATTTATTATTTATTTATTTTTTGTGGTACCGGGGATTGAACCCAGGGGCAATCTACCTCTGGGTTACACCCACCCCCAGCCCTATTTTGAAACAGGGTCTCACTAAGTTGCAGAGGGCTTCACTAAGTAGCTGAGGCTGGCCGCGAACCTGGATCCTCCGGTCTCAGCCTCCCAAGTACTGGGATTACAAGCGTGCGACACCACGCCCGGCCTTGTCCTGCACATTATAAGATGTCTAGCAGTACCCTTGGCCTCTATTTCTACATGTCTGCAGAACTCTTGCCCACATTGTGAGCATCAAAAATGTATTATTAAATGTTTGTCCAGGAGCAAAACTGCCCAGTGGAGAATCCTTGCTCTACAGCAGTGTTTCTCAAAGCTTAATGCCTAGTAGGAATAAAATGCTAACCAGGTGTGTAGTTTTAAATTTTTAGTAGCCACATTAAAATAAGCAAAATAAAACAGGTGAAACCAACCTCAATATGGCTCATTTAACCCACTTCATCCCAGCTAGTACTTCAACATGTGTTCAATATAAAGAAAATTACAACTAAGTGTTTTATATTCCTTATTTAAGTCCTTGAAGTCTATTGTGTAAATAACACAGCACATTTCAGTTCAGACTGGCGACATTTTAGATCCTCAATAGCACATGTGGCTAGCAACTACTGAGTTGGCCAGAATAATTATAGAGAAGGGAGACCATAGAATCTTTAAAGCTCCAGTTTTGCATCGATTAGTTTTAGGCAGAAGTTACTGCATACCTACTATGTGCCAGGCATCATTTTTAGCCTGGGGTTGGAAAGGTATCAGCATCACCTTGAGAGTTCCTTGACATACAGATTGCTGACGACCCCCGCCCCTTCCTGCTTCCCTCCTGGCTTCTTATTTGGTAGGTCTTTGGTGGGGCCTGAGAATGTGCATTTCTAGCAAGTGTCCAGGTAATGCAGTGGTAGTTACTGGTCCAGTGACTCATATAGAGAAACTCTAGTGTCTTTTTCAAATATGTTCACTGGTTCATGAACCAGCAGCAGCACTTTGGAGCCTGGAAGACATGCGGGACCCCAGAACCTGCCCCGGGTCTACTAATTTGCATTTGCATTTACTATTAGAAGTTTTTTTTACAAGATCCCCAAGAGATCCGAATATACTGTGTGTATGTGTTGGGGGAGTTGCCGGGAATTGAACCCAGAGGCATTCTACCTTCAAGCTACACCCCCAGCCTGATTTTATTTCTTATTTGAAACAGGATCTCGCTAGGTTGATTCGAGTCTCAGTACTTGCTGAGGCTGTCCTCAAACCTGTCATCCTCCTGTCTCAGCTTCCCAAGTACAGGGATTACATGAGACTTCCCTAAGTAAAACCTTTAGTCTCATCATAGTTTGTTTTTGTCTTAGAATGTTTTTCAGTTATTTTTCTCTATTTTTGCCATGAGACTCAAGAATGTATAAGTTTGGTTGTGTTTTTATTTTGTTTTGTTTTGTTGTTGCTTTCTGTTGACCATTTGCTATCAGAGGCCTAGTACAGTATTTTCACATCCAGACACTTAAATATCTATGTAATAAAAAATACTATAAAAGGAGAGAAGGCTGGGGACAATGATTAGTCTATTCTTTGGCTTTGGAGATTGGAATAAATGTGTTTGGAATTGCATCCAGAGGTTCAGGAGCCCTATGGGCGGCTCCTACTGGCCTGGAAGTTTGAATGGCACTTCCTCTTACCTTACCTCTTCCTCTTACCTTCACAGTCTAAGTGACTCACCTTAAACAACTGCCTATGGGGAGCTTGTTCTCCGCCTGCTTATCAGAGTCCTTTCCCTGGCAAGGTGGAGCCCGTTCTCTTTCCTTTAGAGGAGTGGAAACGCTCTGCCTGTTTGTGATGTCACCAGCACATAGGAGGTGATCCTGGGACGGTGTGTTAGTGACTGCAGAGGCTCTGTCACACTTCGGAAGCCAGTTGGCCTTCCAAAGTCATCATGTTCAAAATGACTCAGTCCTAAATAACAAACCAGTATGACTGGGTGGAAATTTGGTTTCCAAAGGGAATTGCTAATGTTACAAATCCTGGCGAAAATATATTTTGCTTTGCATAAAAATAGCCTCTGAGGTCTTGGCTCAGTTCCATTTTTTTCTTATGTTTTTAATAATGAAAAACAATTTCTGCATACTTCATTTGGGAAAAGACAGCAAACTATTTCTTCTTTTCTGTTGAGGTGTAGTATTAACGAATGGATTTGTGGACTCGTATATCTTAATGTGTATAAGCAACTTGTATGTAGACAGATGGAAACAAGAAGTAATTCAGTCATTGCTTTCAGAGGAGGGCAAAGGTCAAAAGAAAAAAAAGCAGAAATGAGCAACATTTCATAATATTCTTTGCAATCTATTTCATTGTCCTTTGGTACTAAGCTCCCTTCCCCTCATGCAAGGCTTTTGAAAAAAAAAAAAAGCAAACAGAACTGAGACCATGTAAGAGGGAAATGTTGACTCCATTCTATAGGAGTTTTTAAATGAGAAACAATATGAAATTAATGACTGATTTTTCTAGCTCTGCGAAAAATGATGTTGGTATTGTTGGTATTTTGATAGGGATTGCATTGACTCTGTAGATCATTTTTGGCAGGATGGCCATTTTGATAATATTTATTCTGCCTATCCAAGAGCAGGGGAGATCTTTCCATCTTCTAAGATTTTCTTTGATTTCTTTCTTTATTGTTCTATAGTTTTCATTGTAGAGGTCTTTTATCTCTTTGGTTAAGTTTCTTCCTAGGTATTTGATTGGTTTTGAAGTTATTGTGAATGGGATTGTTTTCTGGATTTCTTTCTCAGTGGATTCATGGTTGGCATATATGAAAGCTACTGACTTTTTAGGTTGATCTTGTATCATGCTACTTTGCTGAATTTGTTAATCAGCTCTAGTAGACTTTTGGTTGAGTTCTTTGGGTCTTCTAGGTATAGAATCATATCGTCTGCAAAGCTTCTGCTCATCAAAGGAAACCATCAAGAGCTTAAAGAGAAAGCCTACAGAATGGGAGAAGATCTTTGCAAACTGTCCCTCTGACAGAGGTCTAATATCTAGGATATACAAAGAACTTAAAAGTCTTTACACTAAGAAAACAAACAATCTGATCAATAAGTGGGCAACTGAAATGAATAGACACTTCATGAAAGAAGAGATACAAATGGCCAATAGATACATGAAAAAATGTTCAACATCATTAGCAATCAGGGAGATGCAAATCAAAACTACTCTAAGATTTCATCTGACCCCAATTAGAACTGCAAGCATTAAGAAGTCAAACAACAACAAATATTGGCCAGGATGTGGGGAAATTGGGACTCTTCTACACTGTTGGTGGGATTGCAAACTAGTTCAACCACTATGGAGATCAGTGTGGAGATTCCTCAGAAAACTGGGAATGGATCCACCATATGATCCAGCTATACCACTACTGGGTATCATACCAAAGGGATTGAAACCAGAAAACTACAGTAATATATGCATACCCATGTTCATAGCAGCACAATT
>PVJS01016445.1:0-37478 GCA_004027185.1 Glis glis | reverse complement strand
AAAAAAAAAAATAGGGCCGGGGGTGTAGCACGGAGGTAGAACACCCCTGGGTTCAATCCCTGGTACTGCAAAAAAAAAAAAATTATATCAATAAAGTTATATGGATTTTCCCCCTAAGAAAATCATAATAATGCAATGGCAGGAGCCCAGAGTGGATGTAACCCAATCTAGCTATATTTCAACTGTTAATAAAAATAAGCTAAACTGGTATTGTTTCCAAGAAATCTAAATTCAGATGAAGACTTCACAAGCTATCCTTCATTGAAACCTTGAAACACAGAAGTCAAAGAAAAGCCAATATTATCTCCAACTTACAAATAATTAAGTCTTAAATACGTGTATCTATGAGTCTAGATGATGCAGAATAAAATACAAAATTTTTAAAAAGAAAAAGAAGGAAATGAGATATCAGAAACACCTAGCAATTTCTTCTTGCCTGAATTCAACTTAACATTCCAGTTACCAGATCTGAATGGATTCAACTGGATCATCATCCAGGAGGCCTTGCCAAATGCCAAGTCCTATCCCCAGCGCACAAACCATCACATACAACTTAATCCTCATAGCCAGCTATCCGCAGGCACACACACAGGGAGGGTCAGTGGGGCCCTGCTCCAGTGCCACTGTCCGTTCCTTCAGTCTGGACAGCCACTGTTGGTGGGGATGCTGGTCAGCAGAGACTAGGAGACAGGGCTCAAGTTGTCTGGCCTCCAACATCTGGTCAGTGCTCCAGAGATAGGACACTGCTTCTCCAACTGCAAACCCCTATGACCTCGAAGCTCTTCCTCCATGGAAAGGTTCCAGAGCACAAGGAGGCCCTTACTCTTTCTCAGATTTTTATCACTCAACTAAAAAAAGTCACTAAAATAGTCTTCAACGAAACTAGAGGAAGTCATTCTGTCTCAGATTACTAGAACATGAGCTATAATTAATGACTATCATTGAGAGCAACAGTCCTTGCCTTTAATTGGGTTTTTTGTTTGCTTTGTGTTTTTGTTTTTTGTTTGGTTTTTTGGTACTGGGGATTGAACTCCGAGGCATCCTATCTCTGAGCTACACCCCCAGCCCTTTTTATCTTTTGTTTTGAAAAAGGGTCTCACTAGATTACTGAGAGCAATCTAGATGTCACTAAATTGCTGAGCCTGTCCTCAAATCTGTGATCCTCCTATATGGGCCTCCCAAGTACTAGGATTACAAACAGCCATGTTCCTGCTGCTCAGAGGAAAAGGCAGAGTAGTTCTCAAAAGTACAAGGTCAAGGGCAAAGGGAGAGGGGAAAAAAGGGCAAGGTCAGCCATACAGTAAGGCCTTGTCATGGTTAAAGCACAAAGGGGGTTCAAGGGCTTCTCCATGGCAAGAGAGCACAGCACAGTGATGCCCTCCACTGACGGGGACGGATGAGTGAGATGAGACTCATGACCAACATGAGCACTTGATCAGGGTCCTGTGCCAAACTAGATATCTAAAAACAAAAGGTATTTAAAAAGCTCCAATTAAGCCGTGCGTGGTGGCGCACGCTTGTAATCCCAGTACTTTGGGAGGCAGAGACTGGAGGATCCGGGTTCGCGGCCAGCTTCAGCTCTCTCTCTCTCTTTCTCTCTACCTAGTGAGGCCCTCTGCAACATCATGAGACCCGGTTTCAAAATAAAGTATAAAAAAATAGGGTGGGGGTGTAGTGCGGAGTAGAATGCCCCTGGGTTCAATCCCCAGTACCGCAAAAAAAAATTAAAAATTAAAAAAATAAATAAAAAGCTCCAATTAACCATAAAGAGAATATCAGTTCATGATGGCTGCTGTGTGGTTCGTGTAAGCTACCTGAGGGCCACTGACCAAATTTCCCAAAGAACCTTTCACATAATGAACACATTATGAGCCATCAAATTGACATAAACACTAAAATAGACTCTCCTTTGATGAACTTCTAACTATAATTTGTTACCCTACAGAGTATTCTTAGTGCTCAGCAGAGGTAAACAGCTAATAATATATGCCAATTAGTATCCGCCTTTGTATTAATTAAAACACTTTTATTAGCAATAGGAAAATCTTTATCCTGAGGTATATGATTTCTCTGCAGTAAATTGAGGACTCTTGTCTCCCACATACTACACCCCACTTGTGAGCTTAAGCAGTAAATTGGCAATATCTGACTAACAATAAGACAAAAGCATTTAAGATAAAAAATCAAAAACAAAAACAACAAAATATTCACTCATTCTAAGGTAGTCTGCCTCCAGGTCAGCCCCCAGTGGTCCCAGCCCAGTGGTGCTCATGTTCTTGTCTAGTGACCGCCACAGCCGATTCACTTGTTTCACCAGCAGCGTATCAAAGGGTGATGGTCTAGAATATCCCGGGCAGTTTCCATCTTGTCCCTCAGACTACAACTGCCATGTTGTATTAGCATACAAGCAGTCTGTGGAAATACCCACATGGAGAGGTACAGGTCTCTGGACAACGACCAGCAGCCACTTCCCAAATGTGCCAAGAAGACACCTTTGAAATAAATCCTCCTGCCCCAGCCAGGCCCTCCTAACTGTGGGCCACTCTATGACTGCCACCTCATGAGAGGCCCAGAGGCAGAATCACCCTATTTCCTGACGCACAGAAACTGCGAGAAAATAAATGTTTACGATTGTTTTAGGCCTTTAGGATTCTGAATTTGTTACACGACAATAGATAACTCATATACTTTGCCTGATTAACTCAAGGGTCAGAAAATGAAAGTGCAACATATCCGACTTGAATGAGTTTTCATTTTGTCCTTCCAGTGGTTCAAATGACCTGAATTATTTCTTGATCCGCTCTTCTCTGCAGACAATGCGTCTTGCCTAAGGCACCAACACAGGCCCTACCATTTCCCAGCCAACCTTTTCATAGTTATCAACAAATGCTGAAAGTTATCTCTGGAAAACCACTTCCAACCAACTCATTCAATATAGTCCATCCTAATGCTAATAAAAAGCTTATATTATTTGAAGGGATGAAATGGCCTGAACTTTTGCATTCACCCACCCCAAAATTCATGCGTTGAAATGCTAACCTCCAATGTGATGGTATTAGGAGATAAGGCCTTTGGGAAGAAATGAGGTCGTGAGAGTAGAGCCCTCGTGATGGGATTAGTACCCTTATAAAAGAGACACCAGGAGCCAGGCACAGTGGTGCACGCTTGTAATCCCAGTACTTGGGAGGCTGAGACAGGATGATTGCAGGTTCGAGGCCAGCCTTAGCAACTTAGCCAGGCCCTCCACAAGTTAGTGAGACCCTGTTTAAAAATAAAAAATAAAATAGGGCTGGGGGGGGGGATGCCCCTGGGTTCAATACCCAGGACCACAAAAACAAAAAACAAAAAACACCAGGGAATTCTCTAGTCCTCTTTTGAGAGGTGAGGATAACACAAGGATTCAGCAGTCTGCAGCTCCATAAAGGACCTCACCAGAACCGACCATGCTGGGTGGTGCCCTGGTCTCAGATGTTTAGCTTGCAGAACCTTGAGAAATAAAAAGTTTATTATTTAAGCCAACCAGCCCATTGTAATTTGCTACAGCAGCCTGAACTATGACAAGGGATATGAGGCCATTAAGTATATGCTCACTAATAATCTAGTCCTCAGAACTTTTCCTCATTAAAGTAAGTCAAAGCCCTTTTAATGCCTGTCCATACACCCTTCTTCTCTTTAGGCTTCATACTCTATTTGCCACACATAATAGACACCAAGGAAGAAACCAACACAAGTGTAAAATCAAAAGGACCAGAGGAGATGCATATAAATAAACAACAGTCCATCATTCATTATAAATGGGTTTTGTTGTGTTTTGTTTTGTTTGGGTACTAGGGATTGAACCCAGGGGAAGTCTACCTCCAAGCTATACTCCGAGCCCCATTCTTTTGTTTTGTTTTGAAACAGGGTCTCATCCAGGTTGCTGAGAGTCTCTCTATGTTGCTGAGGCTGTCCTCAAACCTGCAATCCTCCTGTCTCAGCCTCCCAAGTACTATGATTACAGGCATGCACCACCACGCTCAGCCATTATAAATGTTTGATCATCATGAAGTACTTATTATTGATTTTTATAGTATCCTTAGAAAATAAGCTTCTTCCAAAAGCAAACAAAAGAGAGAGAGGACAAAAAAAAATAGCACAATGCCTGTTTTCTGTGGGTAACAGAAGCTGTAGGAACAACCCTGAGGTCCTGATTTCCACATTCCTACATTCTTTCACACCAAATCAGCCCTATGTGCCTGCCTTGGGTAACAGAGAAACGCTTTAATGCTAACTACCTACGTGTCCAGTCATGGAGGACTAAATTGCATGTATTAGTGGCTAGAACATCAGCACACTGTCTGCCCAAACCAGCTTCCAACTCCTTCGCCTTTACCAGACCCACAAATTTTGAGGATTAACAGGAATACAAACCAAATCAATAAAGTGAAATATCAAAGGCAGGACATCAAGCAAATACACACAGCTATACAATGAAAGTCATATTTAAGGTGAAGGGATTATAATTTAACCCCATAGCAAGCACCTGTTTAAGTCTTATTTGCCAATCAACCACACTGCTTATGTAAGGAATAATTTGGACTGAGGACACAGAAACCATTCAGAGTCATTGAACTGCAACCCAGCCAGGTAATACTGACCCTACAACCCCATGTAAATGTAATAGGAAGCAATTAGTGAATTAACCATTTTTGTCTCCTCCCTTTGTGACAACACAGTACAGGAAATGCTGAATGTGCCAAGATTTCTCCAACTCTTCTAATGTTCTTAAACTACAAAATTTTTCCTTTAAAAAGAGGGGAGGCATGACTTAAAGAATCATTTGTAAAGATATTGCCTATACAACTGCCTTTTTCTTGGGTGCATACTTTATTGCAGAAAACTCAAAAGGATTTTATTTAAAGCTACAACTTACACTAAATTAAAAGATTCCCAGACTAAAATCATTCAAAAGGAGAATAGATACAACTCTGATTTAAAACACACATAGTACTTGGGAAGCTAAAACAGGAAGATTGCAAGTTCGAGGTCAGCCTCAGCAACTTAGCAAGACAAAATAGCTCTGGGGGTATAGCTGGGAGGTAGAATGCCCTGATTCCATCCCCAGTACCACAAAAATAGATACACACACACACACACACACACACACACACAGCAGATGTAATTTTTATAGCTTTTATTTCATTATCAAAATTGAACTTTTTGGGGGGGTAGTAGGGATTGAACTCAGGCATTCTACCTCCACGCTACATCTCGGCCCGTTTTATTTTTTATTTTGAAAGAGGATCTTGCTAAATTGTTGAGGCTGTTCTCAAATCTGCGATCCTCCTGTCTTAGTCTCCCAAGTACAGGCTGAACCACTACGCCCAGCTCAAAATTAAACTTTTTACATAAGCAAGAGGTGAATAAGACTCTGACATTCAAAAATCAGTGTAAAATGTTAATTTTTCAAGAAATTATCCTTCATGTCCCAAAAGCAAAAGTTTTTTTTGTTTTGTTTTTCGGTAGTATTGGAGATTGAATCTGGGCCATTCTACCTCTGAGCTACACCCTGAGCCCTATTTTTTTATTTACTTATTTATTTATGTGAGAATATAATTAATCTTTTCTATCAAAAGAATAGCTTGACTTGGGCTCCATTTTGTAAATCTGCCATAGTGTAACCTTATGTGTGCTTGTATTTTTGTAAAGATAGCATTTCCTGAAAATTGTGAGTGTCAACTCCTCCCCCAGCATCCCCTTCAGCCAATGGCATAAAGATTGTGCAGCTACGTTCCCACCAATAGGAGCACAGCACAGAAGCCCTGTGCTGAAAATAAACTGCCCAGCAGTTTTCGGCCATGCTATTCCTGCACACCTGACTTACTGGCAGCAGAATCCCTTTTTGCAAAAAGTAAAATTCACCTTGCTGAGCTGCTTTCAAATATGTGTCTTTTTTCATGACATAGAAATTTACTTATGACGTTTATATTTATTTATTTATTTATTTGTTTATTTATTTATTTTTGAAACAGGATTTCACTAAGTTGCTCAGAGCCTTACTAAGTTGCTGAGACTGGTCTCGAACCTGCAATCCTCCCAACTACTGGGATTATAGACATGTGCCACCATACCTGGCTCCAAAACTAAAAATTTATAATCACAAATAGAAAACTTATTTCCCATTTAATAGTTCTTCTGCTTTGAATTATTAATCTGGTTACCTTTCTGCCTCCTTTTCCTCCCTCCTTCTTTACTTTCTTTCTGTCTCTCACCTTTATTTTTCTTTTTATCTTAAGCCTTCAGTACCAACCTGAATGGACTCCACAGAACACTCACTGGTAAACTTGTTTTATCATTCAGAAACAGCAAGAGAGGGTCAGCACTTTTGGGGTGTGAAGTTCCTTCAAGGAAAATTTATTTGCTATTTTCAGTGCTTAAAAAATAACCTTTTAAGCCGGGCGTGGTGGCGCACGCTTGTAATCCCAGTACTTTGGGAGGCGGAGACCGGAGGATCCGGGTTCGTGGCCAGCCTCAGCTCTCTCGCACTCTCTCTCTCTCCCTGTCTTTCTCTCTCTCTCTACCTAGTGAGGCCCTCTGCAACTTCGTGAGACCCGGTTTCAAAATAAAGTATAAAAAAATAGGGCCGGGGGTGTAGCGCGGAGGTAGAATGCCCCTGGGATCAATCCCCAGTACCGCAAAAAAAAAAAAAAAAAAAAACTTTTAAAGACGTGTGTGGTGGCACACCTTGTAATCCCAGTTCTTGGGAGGCTGAGACAGAAGGATCACAGCCTCAACAAGTAGGGAGACCCAACAATCTAGCAAGACCCTGTTTCAAAACAAAAAGAAAATAGGGCTCGGGTGTAGCTCAGAAGTAGAATACCCCTAGGTTCAATCCCCAGTAACACACACACACACACACACACACACACACACACACACACTTTTAAGCCAGGCTTGATGGCACAAGCCTGTAATCCTAGTACTTCAGAGGCTGAAATAGGAGAATCACAGGTTCGAGGCCAGCCTTAGCAATTTAGCCAGGCCCTGCACAATTTAGTGAGACCCTGTTATAAAATAAAAAAATAAAGTAGGGTTGGGGATGTAGATCAGAGGTTAATGCCCTTAGGTTCAATCCCCAGTACCCCCCCACACACACCCCTTTTCAAAATGAAACAAAAATTATTCCCAAATGCCCCTAAATGTTAAGAGTAGAAATATGAAGCTGAGCACAGTGGAACATGCCTGTAAACCCAGCTGCTTGGGAGGGCCAAGGTAGGAGGATCACAATTTGAAGTCAGCCTGAGTAACTTAGCAAGTCCCTGTCTCAAAATAAAAAACAAAAAAGACTGGGGATGTTGCTCAGTGGTAGAGTGCCCTGGGTTCAATCCCCAGTATGGGGGCAGGTGGGAAAGAATATGAAATCAGGGGTCAGAAGTCACTGTGCTTAAATAGTAATAACCAAACCTGATGAAAGTATTTTGTCTATTTCAGAAATAACATTTTTAAAATTCATCTAGGAAACAGAGACCAGAACTGTTATAGGATGAAAGGCTCAAAAAGGTAATCTTCTCATAAGGGAAGAGGATGATACAAGCTTCAGTTATTCAGCTTTAAAAGATGGCACTTAAATCACTATCTTTAAACATGAAAAATGTACATAGAAAAGATGGTGACCAGCCAGGCGTAGTGGCGCACGCTTGTAATCCCAGTACTTTGGGAGGCGGAGACCGGAGGATCCGGGTTCGCGGCCAGCCTCAGCTCTCTCTCTCTCTCTCTCTCTCTCTCTACTTAGTGAGACCCTCCACAACTTCATGAGACCCGGTTTCAAAATAAAGGATAAAAAATAGGGCCGGCGGTGTAGCTCGGAGGTAGAATGCCCCTGGGTTCAATCCCCAGTACCGCAAAAAAAAAAAAAAAGATGGTGACCAGATATTCTACCATCACCTCTGAGTAGAAAATAGAAAAACTCTTGAACTTCAGCGAAAGGGTGCTGAGAGCCCACGTTACTGTATTGCAGGGGAACCGGCCCAGTAAGTCTCAGGCCGCAGCACACACATGAATCACTTATGAGACTGTGTTAATATGCAGAACCATTCAATAGCACAACAGCAGGACCAAGAATCTGCATTTCTAACAAGCTGCCAAGCGCTGCCAACGTCCCTTATCCTGGACCCACACTTAACGCGGAGCAAGAGCGCACAGTGGCATGACAGCTCATTTAGGCCAGCAATTTGGATGAACAGAATCACTGAAGGACTGCTTGAGCTACAGACCTCACCATAGGTGAGGAAGCCAGCCCACAGGGAACAGATCCTATTGATGAGCTTCAAGATGGAAATCTCAAAGCATACTGAAAGAAACTGATAACATACCAGAGAATGAAATCTCTTTGGAACCAGGTGCGCATAGTCAGCTTCCCCAAGTCCTGAGGTACAGTTTTAACAGTCAAGAGAAAGCAACACAAGATGACCTCATACACCCGGAAGACAGACTCTGATTTCACAATCCCCCTCCCAACCTGTTTTACAAATTACTACTGCTTTGGGGGATCCAAGAAATTCTCCAAGTGACTCCTCCAATGCACAAGCTATTGCTTAAGAACTTTGTCAACTAAAATATGGAACTTATGAGTACAAAGGCATTTAGATGTATAGAAATAGGACCCTTTAAATGTTATAGTCTACATTTTTTCAATTTCTGAGTAATCTCCAGCAATTATTGATTTCTCATTCTGAACAATCTCTAGCAGTGTGTGTGTGTGTGTGTGTGTGTGTGTGTGTGTATGTGTGTGTGTGTGTGTGTGTGTGTGTGTGTGTGTGTATGGTGTACTGGGGATAGAACTCAGGGGCATTCTACCTCCAAGCTACACCCCCAGCCCTATTTCATTTTTTATTTTGAAATAAGGTCTCACTAAATTGCTGGGTGCCTCACTAAGTTGTTGAGGCTGACCTTGAACCTGGGATCCTCGTTCCTGTCTTAACCTCCCAAGTACTGGGATTACAGACTGTGCCACTATACCCAGTTTCTCCAGCAATTATTAAGTCAAAACTAACAATATACTATAAGAGGGGAGCCTTCTACATTAAATAAGCAAAATAAAACCATTGCTCAGCCAGGTATGGTGGCACATACCTGTAATCCCAGTACTTGAGAGGCTGAGACAGGAGGATCACAGGTTCAAAGCCAGCCTCAGCAACTTAGTGAGACCCTGATTCAAAATGAAATAAAAGCCGGGTATGGTGGCGCACACCTGTAATCCCAGTACTTGGAAGGCTGAGATAGGAGGATCACAGGTTCAAGACCAGCCTCAGCAACTTAGCAAGACTTTCAAAAACCTAGCAAGACTGTTTCAAAACAAAAAATAAGAAAAGGGCTGGGTGGTGTAGCTCAGAGGTAGAATGCCCCTGCATTCAATTCTCAGTACCATCCAAAAAAACCAAAAAACAAAAAACTTGGAGCATTTTAAGCCAGGGCACACTAGGTGTGAAGCTGCAACTCTATCAGAATTATGATCGACCCTTGTGTATATAGACCCCGTATCTAAGTCAAATATCTATTACTGTGCTTAATCCAGCCTTGGGCAGTTTCTAGCAGAGTACCTGTTCAACAAATATAATAAAGGCAAATGCATTGTTTTTATTCTTATAGAGAAATCCCAATACAAGTTGAACTTGTCTTGCTTTCCATGACCCAAATGGTCCAGTCTTCTGGCTGCACTAATCATCTTCCAATTTAGTAAATATGGAATCATTGATTCCACTCTCCACTATTCCATAGATCAAGGGTTCTGAACCTAGAGTTCTTGACCTCGGAGAGTCTATGAATGGATTTCTGGAACATCATGTTAAATTTTGCATGTGTGTGCATGTACATGTCTGTGTGCAAGCTAGTCTTGGGATAAGGACCCACAACTTTAGTAAAACTCTCAAAGGAGTCTCTGATCCAAGAACAATTTGATTCTAAACCCTGTCTTCTCTTCCTAAGACTAACACCTTGCTCTCACCTTCTGGAATTCTGCAGACTCTTGTCTATCTGCATAGCTGCCCATTGTCTGAGGATGGCGGCAGACTTAATCTTTCTCTCTCTCTCTCTCTCTCTCTCTCCTTTCCTCTCTTTCATGGTACTGAGGATTGAACCCAGGGGTATTCTTTCTCTGAGCTACACCTCTAGCCCTATTTTATTTTTATTTTGAAACAAGGTCTCACTAAGCTGCAGAGGGCCTTGCTAAGTTGCTGAGGCTGGCCTTGAACTTGGAGTCTCAGCCTCCCAAGTGCCACCACACTCAGCTTTAATCGGGCTAATTCTGTCTTTATCTACTATAAACTCTCTTAAGATTGCTCCCAGATAACTTTCCTGAAAATAAGCTTGACCACAACTTCTCACTATTTCCATAATCACTCTATGTTCTTCAGCCCCAGCAGCTGCATGCTGCACCCACACCACACTGCCGTGCCTTTCTCTAGAATACCTTCCCCCAACTGCTTACCACCTTTCCCCAATTCCAAACCATCACATCCAGTGTCTACTCTCCAGTTCAAGAGTCAACTCTTCTTCTGTTTCTTTTCTAATTCCTTGTCACACTCTGACTCCAAAGAGCAAAAAAACCATCCCTGGGCTCCCATTCAATAGATATTCCTATTACAGAATTTATCACACAAGTACCTTGTCTTTTTTATCCCTATATTCTTCAGTACAGGGCTTAGCACACCATGATCACCGAATAAATCCTCACTGAATGAGTGGAATAAATCACATATTATGTATTCTAGATTGTCTCAAGATATGTTTTATGGTTTACAAATGTTTCGGTTTAAAAGCTTGGCTCTCTAGCTCACATGAAAGCAAGGGATGGCAGAGCAAGACTTGAGATAAAGCTGTCAACATTTTCTATTCATTCATCCCTTTAATAATCTACTGTTTGGTAATTCCATGAATATCCTGTGGGCCTCTATTAAAAAATATACATTGGACTGGGATATTGAGCAAGTGGGAGAGCTCTTGCTCAGCGCACACAAGGCCCTGGTTCAATCCCCATCACTGCAAAACAAGAATGTAAATACATCATATCATGGGGGAAGGAGAGGGAGAGAGACTGATTTTTAATCTTAATGGCTATGGATCTAGTACAAATACTTAAAGGATGTGAAAAATCCACTGAAAATGATGAAACATGGTCTGAAGTTCCAAGGAACCCAATTATTTTTAATATCTTTTTTTGGTGCATTGTAGTCTCACATCATAATGTAATTCAGAATGACAGGAACATACATGAACACAGCACTTGGTGAGCTTCCCCCTGGCTCCCTCCCCACTCCCTCCCCTTCCCCAGGAGACCAATTCTTATCCCCTAACCCTCTTTTCCCTGTAAACTCACTTCTCCATCTAAAGGTAAGTCGGGTAATGCGGGTACACACTTGTAATCCCAGTATTTGGAAGACTGAGATAGAAGGATCACAGGTTCAAGACCAGCCTCAGCAAATGATGACAGTCTCAGCAATTTAGTGAGACTCTGTTTCCAAACAAAAAACAAAATAAGGCTGGGACTGTAGTTTAGAGATAGAATGCCCCTGCGTTCAACCCACAGTACCACACAAAAGGAGGGAGGGGGAGGAGGAGGAAGAAAGAAAGAAAGAAAGAATACATATAAAAGAAAGAACTGTCCAATAAGGAAGTGGTATCTGAAGATTGTTCCTCAGGCAACTACCTCATGAGCACTACATTAATATATTCAGGCAAAAAAAAAAAAATCAAATCAGCCGGGCCTGGTGGCGCACACCTGTAATCCCAGTTCTTGGGAGGCTGAGACAGGAGATTGCAGGTTCAAGGACAGCCTCAGCAAGTAGTGAGACTCTCATCAACCTAGCAAGATCCTGTTTCAAAATAAAATTAAAATTGGACTAGGGGTGTAGCTCAGAGATAGAATGGTCCTGGGTTCAATCTCCAGTACAAAAAAAAATCAATGCTATGATTCTGATATAAACAACAGAAAAAAACAACAAAAATCAAATATTTCTCTAGGCTATTTGGGATCTGCTACAGCCAAATACAATGATGTATAGGATTGTCTATCAGGTATCAGATACCAAATATAGAACTCAGCCTACCACTGAGGCTAAAAAACTACTGACTTAATCATCCAGAATGACTATTCTATAAAGCACTTCAAAAACACTGAGAAGCAAGGGAAGTAGAAAATAAATTGTTAGAATTAGCAAGTATCTTAGCAAAAGCCCCCAAAGGAGACTCCAAATGGGAACAGAAGAGCCTAGTAAATCAGTCCTCTTCTCATATTAAGATTCAAACTAAGATTCTCAGGAAACAAAGTCACAAAGCATACAGAGTATAACATGATCAGTTTCCATTTTAGCTATAACTGAAGCACATAGAGATATGAAACAAAACATTTTTAGAATGTAACTTTGACTTTCTGGGGGGTGATGGCTTTGAAATATAAATGACATATCATATGATTCACCATTTATACAATTCAGTATTTTCTAGTACATTCACAGAGCTATGTGATCATCACCACAAATTTTAGAGCATTCTTGTCACCTCAATAAAAACCCTGTACCCTTCAGTAATTACCAACCCCAGTTCCCCCAACCTGATGCAACTGCTAAACTACTTCTGTCTCTACAGATTTGCCTATTAGAATCATAATTTGCTATTGGAATCATATAATGTGTGTGTGTGTGTGTGTGTGTGTGTGTGTCTGTGTGTGTGTGTCTGTGTGTGTGTGCGCGCGCACGTGTGCGTGCATCTGGATTCTTTGACTTAGCATAATGTTTTCTAAATTCATCCATATTGTAGTATGTATCAGTACTTTACTCCTTTGAATGGTCACATAATATTCCATCAATAGATATCCCACATTTGGCTCATTTTTGCATCAGTTAATGAGACTGACTTTAAAGGAAACAAAGATCAATGAGTTACTAAATGGGAATTTGTCAATCAAAAGGTTTCTTAAAATCAGAATAGTCTGTGCTTCAGACACCATTTATTAATAATCAATGATTATAATGATCCTAACTATGACTCTAAAGCACCACAGGGTACTCAGTACCTTTTGCAACACCAGTGTTTTTAGGGGGTACCACCACACACTGAATGCGCTAGGAGACACTAGAGTCCCTTTCAGTCCTAGATTCCTCATCTGCAAAATATCCCAAATAATTTCATTCAGAATTAAATTCCCTTCCAGAGTTAGCCCATTTTGCCTCTGCCACCAAGAAGAAAAATGAAATTCATGGAAGTGAATTAAAGGTTATAGCAACAAGGGCATAATTAAAACTCAAATCTAATTCTCCTAATGTCCATTTTGTTATTTTCATCACTCTGCTCTGCCCCCTTATAGCTATATTCAACATGATCCTAAGGAAATGTGTGCCAAGACTCAGCTACAAGGAGCAAAAGAACCGGCATCCTGAGAGTCCAATGTTGTGGAACCAGTTCAGCTGTGAAGTACCCATCAATACAACCCTTTACTAACACTCAAAAATTCTAATAAAGATATGGAAGATGCTCATGTGCATGCACACAACAAAACAAATTATACTGAAGGAATACATACCAAAACATTCACAGTGCTTATCTCTGGGAGGTAGAATCAGAAATATTTATATCTCATCTAGTGGGGTGGCACATACTTGTAATCCAAGCTACTGGGGAGGCTAAGGCAGGAGAATTACATCAAGTTCAAGGCCAGCCTTGGCAATTTACCAAGACCTCATCTCAAAATATAGAGTTTTATAAAGGGAGATTGGGATGTGGCTCAGTGGCAGACCACTAGCCTGGCATGTGAGGCCCTGGCTTCATTCCCCAATACCACACACACACAAAAAAAGCTTGTTTTTTGCTTCTAAACCAAATTTTATATTCTATTTGATATTTACAGCAATGGGAATAAAATTGAGTAACTCCTCATTCCACATTATTGTATATAAAATAATTTCCCTCTACCAAAGCACTTTACAGGATTTATCCCATATTGATGCTCTAAAATGGTTAGCTAATCCAGTTTGCAGATGGTGAAGTGAAAAATGTGAGGGATTACAGGGATGTGACTGGCACTGTTGAGGTTAAAGTCCCTATGGTGTAAATCATTCCAGCCTTCACAGTTAAACAGTACATCAGAAACATCAAGCTAGAGAAGGGAATGATTTTATGAGAACTGTGCTATCCTGTGAGGTCTATAACATTTTGATAAATAGGAATAAAATATCAAACCACCTTTTCATGTGATATTATTTTTATATTGGAGTCCAGAGGATCAGATGTTGGTAGAAGCCCACACAATAAACAAAGATACTTATCTGTAAATGTATCAGCAAGGTAAAAAGGTGTTTGAAACAATATAAAAAGCCCAGAAATCAACAACAAATGATGTAAAACAGACTCCCACAAAGGCTGCCTTGTGCTTTTGGTCTGTGTACATGTTTTCATTTTTATTTTAGCAGAAGCATTTCATTGAGTAAAAACTAAGTTGACGATATCAAGCAAAATTTCAAACAAAAATTTGTAAAGATCTGCTGCTATCTTTATCCAGATCCTCACCACATGTACAAAACTCAAAAGGCATACAGTAGAAGTTAATCAGAGAATAAAAATTTTTCCTTTGTAAGTGCAGTACTTTTCAGATAAATGTTTTTTCTAGAAAGAAAAACGAGGCTATGGATTTGAATATTAACATGCCTGCTACAATTTAGCCCTCTTCTCAATATTCTCGAGTCATAATTCTTCACTGTTTCTTATGCAGTCAAAAAATTCAAAAAGCAAATTTAAAAATTTTTAAATCACAAAGGAATCGTTATTGGCAATTTAGCCAGACCTAAGAAATAGTCCTATGAACAAATCTAAAGAGTGAACAATTTATCCACTGTAGGCTTTATATGATATCTGATGATGTTGCTTTAATAGTGCATTATAAACAAATTCTGGAAACTAAATATCATGTAATACATCTTTTCCATCTAAAATAAGTCAAGAAAAACATTTTAAAACAGAGGTTCTCAAACTTAAGTGGCTTAACCACCCTCTTTCCAGGGGGAAAAAAAAATTACTCGGCACCTCCCTGTAAATCTACCGTCTTTAAGAGAATATACAGAAGGATGCCGTGACAAATTTAATTTCTTTGATGTATCTATATTTTGTTCCACTACTCCCTCAGGGGCGGTACTGCCCACTTTGGAACCCATGTTTAAAAGAATAGAATGGTATAGGAAATGCAATACCATTCATATAGTAAGTAAAAGGAGGTATTGTTTGTGAAACTTTTTTGTCTACCCTCCCCCCAGATTTATCCAACTTGCATATACTGGACCATGAGTGTAAAAAAAATGTATTCTAATACAGGTTGCAGTCAATTATACTCAAAATGTAATCTTAACTCTTTCAGAATAGACCATTGGTATTTACTTTAAGATAACATACAGATCATCTGTTAATAGGAAAAAAGTGATGGATTCCAAGAAATGAGGAAGTAATTGTTCTCATTCACCCTGCTATGAACACCTTATTAATCTTAGTGTGAATAAATAAGATGCGTCTGAAGAGCTACGGTGCTTCGTGTGGCTTTCAGAACCCCTTTCATTATGCTTTAGCTGCAGTTTGATTTCTGATAGGCTAAGGGAAATTAACACAATGGTGACATTCCCTTTCAATACCAGTCCTTTGGGGTTTCCCTTACAAGCGTGTTATTCAAGGATGTCAACTCGCCACGCGTAGGCATCTATGCAGACCGTCCACCCTCACCCTTAGTCTTCACAGAGGAGAGCACTTGATGTGTGCTGGAGCCAGTGCCTCATTCGAATTCCACCCAACTCCTTCCTAAGTACATTAGTATAAGAATGTTCTGCGAAATATACATAAAGCACTCGCATAGAGAAAACACTTAAAAATGCTAAAGATTATTCACTCAACTCTGATAAAAGTAGAGTAAATAAACAAGGGTAGACAGAACACGCACCAACCCCCCCCCTTTTTCCAGTCTACTTGATGGCTTTGTAAATGGTGGTGGGAAATAGATGGATATTAACAATCTCTCCCACCAAAGATGGGCTAGATGAAGCCAAGAAGAGGATCCTCGATACGTCTTATCTCACTATTGCCATTGGCTCAAAGGGGGGGCAATTCCACATAAGCTGCAAGACTCCCCAACTTCCTTGAATTGTTTTTGTTTGTTACATTAAAAAAGAATACCTCCTAAGCCCACTACGAGTGTGAAATTAGATGGTAAACTAAGGCACGTATGGCACAATAGTGAAACTATGTTCTATAAAAAATTAGTACTTACACTAAATTATCTAATAGTGAGCCACTGCTCCCAGGCAAAATATAGGGTCAAGATCCCCAGAGCTTCTAGCCACAATATTTTTTCTCAAGTACATAATACATAAGCTTATATTATGTGTGCTTGTTTATAGACCTTACTTAATAAATCAGATATATATATGTGTGTGTGTGTGTGTGTGTGTGTGTGTGTGTGTGTGTGTATAATTGAATTCACAGCCAAGAGCACTATAACTCATGTCTAAAAGCAGCTTATCTAATACACACACATTTTCTATATAGCACACTGCAGCCTTCCAGCACTCAGAAACAGTATATAGAACATCAACACTACGCTTGGAGGCCACTTTCAATAGCATAATGACCAAAAGCACAAAAATGCTAAAAACATGACACTAAGTAGAAAGTGAAAAGGTGACTTGTGTACAGCTGCAAGCTGAAACAAGAAAGCACAGTCGTCATGCTCTACCTCAGGTGAGAATGTGTGCAGCAGGTGACTCAAATTTTTCACTATTCTGGGGTCCATGCATGCCCAGGAAAGCACCAAGAGTAGTGATTCGGGGTTAGAAATGGGCAGATTCACAAATCTAGAATCCACCAACTAATGAAGATCAACTGCAAGTAACTTATGGTACATTCATTCAATGTGTATGATTCAAAAGGTAAATGACCTAAAGCGATGTGCATTAAGATGAACACTTCTTGTTGGGTATGGTAGCACATGCCTATAATCCCAATACTTGGGAGGTTGAGACGGGAGGATCACAAGATTGAGGCCAGCCTCAGCAATTTAGTGAGGACTTCAGCAACTTAGCAAGACTGTTTCAAAATTAAAGGGGGTGTAGCTCAGAGGTAGAATGCCCCTTGGTTCAATCCCCAGTAACACACACACACACACACACAATACTTCTCAAATCAAATGTATAAAGATTCAAAAGCATACACGAATTACAATACCCTTTCTATAAATTCAGAAACAAACTGTACATTATTTTTGACATATGGGCACAGACATATGGCAATTCAGGGTAGTTTTCCTCTAAAGAGGGAGGAAAAGAAATATGGATAAGCAACTTGACTTGTCTATAACATTTTCCTTCTTGGTATATGAGTATTTCATCCTACTATTCTGTCATCTTGGGACTATTTCATCAGGAGTATATCCGTTAGAACTGTTTCTGAGCACTAAAGGACACATGCTACACAGAACACACGTGCAGCACAGCATTAAATCATAAAAATGAGATTTTTTTCATGAAATTACAGCACACACTTAATAAATAGACTATGGCTATTGCAAGGATCTGTTTACACAAAAGGAAAGAATGCCTGCACAAGAGAGAGATGAAAAGGACAGAGACAAAGGGTCACATTTTCATCCCTCAATGCACCCCACGTGTCTGCTGCTCCTTTGAAATCCACAGGAGTTTCTTCCCAGAAGAAATACATGCAGCATCAAGCAGAACAATCCAGAAGGGAGCTCAGTCGCAGTGACACAAGAAAAAACTAAAACCCTAAAAAAATCATTCCTAAAGGGAAGAGGAGGTTGCGAAGGAAAGCTCTCGAATACAAACTAACACAAGAATAGTTCCTAAAGCCAAAGACTAGGGATAAAGCTAGAGGGATATTTTCATTTGGATAAAGCAGTGAAAAAGATATCATCTAACTTCCAATTCTGTTTCTACTCAAGCAAATAAAGAAATAAATGTTTGCAATGCTGTTATGTTTCATTTATAATTCTCCTCTTTGTTCACTTTTGGCAGTTACCATCATGAGCATTAGGGTAAAGTCTAGCACCCCGCCAAAAATACCAGCATTGTGATTGATGTGTGATTCAAAAAAGCTGTCAAAATGAACAGTCCAAAAGGAATGAGTCACACGGCTGGGCCAGGCATGCTAATATTTTTGTACCATATTATAATCCTTTTCATCTGGACCTTCTTAAGAGTTGGTTTATTATGTCCTTTCATGTCATTCTAAGCTAAGAGCTACAATAAAAGGCACCAGGAGCTTGACAGAATCGGTTTGTACTTTCATTACTAAAATTCAAAAATTAAGGCTACTTGATATGGAAATAGGGCACACACACATACACACACACACACACACACACACAAAAATGCACACAGCTTTATTCCACGCCATTTTAAGAAACCTCAAGGGTCTGAAAACAGAGTTTTATCTCACAGTATTCTGACAGTATTACCCGATATTCTTTTATCTCACTAATTTAAAAACAATGTCAATTGCCACTATAGTATTTAGGGCAAAAGTGACATTGATCAGATGAGAAAAATGAACAATTTTTCTCCCTTGGAAAATAAGAGCACATCTTCAGAAATTCCAGGCTCTCAGTTCTGGACAATGGTAGTGCTTTGATTTGGGACTGGCCTTTGTTTCATATGCTTAGCTCTGTCTGATTTAGCAAGATTGAGTAGGACCTAACCCAAACAGATTAATACAGAACCTCTGCAGAAAAAAATACAGGAAGGGGAGCTGGGGAAATGCAACCTGTAAGATCTTCTTTCTTTGCTTCTTAGCACAAGTCAGAAGGCATTGTGTTCTTGATTTGAAACAAAGCAGCTGTTACTGAACAATACTCTTATCTCAATCAATCAAACAGAAAACCATCTATATACAAGTTATACAAATTCTTGTTCCTCTCTTTGCCACTACTGGAATTCGGAATGAAGTCCAAATGACTCCATCCATCTTAGATGGAGCCAAACAAATTTTTTTTCTTGGTACTAGGGATTGAACCCTGGGCATGCTACCTCTGAGCTACACCCCTAGCCCTTTTTATATTTTATTTTGAAACAGGGTCTCACTAAGTTGCTGAGATTGTCCTCGAACCTGCCCTCCTCCAATCTCAGCCTCTCAAGTACTGAGATTACAGGGATGTGCCACCACGCCCAGCCCAAACAAAACTTTGAGAGCAGTTTCTTCAATGCTCAGATGGTCACAGCCTTGAATGTGTTTTCTCATGTGAACAAGCTAAGCTGCTTAGCTGTCATAGTGTTGTACACAGCATGGCAGCTGTATGCTGTAACTGGGAAAACACTAATACTTCTATCAAGCCCTGAAATGGAATACTCAATGAAATACTATGACTGTTTCTCTAGATAGCACAAAATATACAAGGGCCAAGATAAAATATCCAAGTAGAGGCTACACGTGTGGACCTATGGAAACACATATTAAAGACAGTGTAATCTTAAGGCAAGAGTCTCAAGCACAAGCCACCCATCAGTCCAATCCTGGGCACACTGGTGACCTGCTTCTCACATCACTTTTCACATTTAAGGCTGATGAAAACTTAACTAAAGTTACCTATGAAATGCGCTGGACTCTCAAGAGCCTAGAACCTACACCCTAAAGCCAGTGTTTTAATAAAAGTCAAACAGAAAAAGGATACAAACTAATCAGAGCTACCCCTTTTTATGAAGTGCGTACCTGAGTGTTGTACTCGATTGTACAAATGCAGCCTCAATTAACATTTACAACAAGCCAAAGAGGTAGCTCCTGAGCTTATGTGACCCATGTGGCTACCTACTACAGTTGAGAATCCCCTTAGCACCTGAAAGGCTGTCCCCGGTATTAGTATTCTTTATCACATTCTTTCAACTTATTTTCATAAAATCCAGAGCTTTAAACATTCAGGCACAGAATAAAATTCATTTTTTTCTTTTTTTAATACTTTATTGGTGCACTGTAATTACACATCATAGTGAGATTTAACATGATACATTCATACATACACACACACTTGGTGTATTTCCCTTCATATCCCATCCATGTTACTATACTACCTTTCTGTAAAAACATATTAAAACAGTAAGAGATAACCACATTTATAGCCACAGGAAAACCTTAATAATTTGCTTCTATATAGTTCTTTTTGTGTGTGTGTCATACTAGGATTTGAACCCAGGGGCATTCTACCTCCTAGCTACACCCCCAGCCCTATTTTTATTCTTTATTTTGAAACAGGGTCTCACTAAGCTGCAGAGGGCCTCACAAGGCTGAGGCTGGCTGCAAACCTGCGATCCTCCTGTCTCAGCCTCCCAAGTACTGGGATTACAAGCATCCACCACCAATCCCAGCTCTGTATAGTTCTTAATTGCAAATACCATGACTGTTAATGGGTTTTTTAAATAGTTTTATTGGTGCATTATAGCCTCACATCATAATGTAGTTCATAGTGATAGTGACAAACATGCACATCACACTTGGTTAGTTTTCCCCCAGTTCCCTCCCCACGTCCCCCCTTCCCCTTACATGATATTGAGAATGACACTGGTATTTTCTCTATATACTACATATTACAACTTTCAGCCAAGTTAAGAGTCTATATTTATTTACTAGCTTAACCTAAAATGTTATAGAATTTTAACCTTAATATGGCTTTCTGTAGCATATTACATAATAGCATATACATATATGATAAATGCCTTTTAAAACCCTATCATCTCTAACTGCATGCCTCTCTTCCAGGAGGCAGTTAACACCTTAAAGGTGGAAAGGATGCCGTCGTCACCTGTGTGTCCCAGCATCTTAAGAGTACCTAGCAGCTGGGTGTGGTGGTGCTCGCCTGTAATCCCAGTACTTGGGAGGCTGAGACAGAAGGGTCACAGGTTCAAAGCAGCCTCAGCAACTTAGCAAGACCCTATTTCAAAATAAGAATTAAAAATAGGGCTAGAGATGTAGCTTGAAGGTAGAATACCCCTGGGTTTGTAGCCCAGTACCAAAACAAAAACAAAAAGAGCGCCTCACTGCAAACACCCAAACAGAACACTGGCTGACTGAATGAATGAGATTACATGGAGTTTGTTTTTCAGAAATAAGCAATCTAATAATAAGAAGATAATAACGGTTGTTCTCACAAGGAAGTCTGAGCCTGGGTTATCACTAGGGGCTGAGTAAAAGGTTTACTATACGGTCTTCAAGCTGTAACAACAAAGCTATTTTACTAGGGACATTTAAAAAAACAAAGGTTCTGAAACTTGTCTGAAAGAGAGCCTTGAGAACGCCTTCAGAGGACAACTTTGTGACTAGAAAAGCCAATTTGAGCACAAGCTTAATTGGCCTTTATTATTTCAACAGTAAACCATATCTTATTCATCCAGTTATTTTATACATATACATACACACATATATGTACATATATATACATATATGTGTACATATATATACGTGGTGTGTGTGTGTGTGTGTGTGTGTGTGTGTGTGTGTGTATGTTACTGGGGATTGGGCCCAGGAGCATTCTACCTCCGAGCTACACCCCCAGCTCTGCTTTTACTTTCAAACAGGGTCTCACTGGGTTGATGACAGTCTCACTACTTGCTGAGGCTGTCCTCTAACCTGTGATCCTCCTGTCTCAGCCTCCCAAGTACTGGGATTATAGGCATGTGCCACCCATGCCTGGCTAAAGTGAACTCTTTTCTCTTTTTGTTCTTTGTTTTTGTGGTACTGGAGATTGAACCCAGAGGCACTCTACCTCTGAGCTACACCCTCAGCCCTGTTTTTTTATTTTGGAACAGGGTCTAAGTTATGGAGGGCCTTACAAAATTGCTAAGGCTGGTCTTGAACCTGGGATCCTCCTGTCTCAGCCTCCCAAGTACTGAGATTACAGACCAGCACCACCACACCCTAATTTTTTTTAAGGATATATAGTTACTATTGGTTCTGGACATATAATAACAAAATGAATACAGGCTGAAAAGATATTGAATTTACCATCACAGGGCTTTCAATTTATTTTGAAACATTATATTCATATTTATATATTTACACAATAGTTATAGTTTATAATATACTATGTTTATATTTTTGTAATTGGAAGTCAAAATAGTATATTAGGAGCACAACTGTGTGTGTGTGCGCGCGTGTGTGTGTGTGTGTGTGTGTGTACATACTGGGGATTGAACCCAGGGGAATTCCACCTTCACATCCCTGCCCCTACTTACTTACCTTTCTCTCTCTCCTCCTCTCCCCTCCCCTCCCCTCCCCTCCCCCCTTCTCTCTCACTCTCTCTCTCTTTTTCTTGTGTGTGTGTGTAGTATTGGGAATTGAACCCAGGGGCATTCTACCTCTGAGCTACACCCCCAGACTGATTTTATTTTTTATTTTGAAACAGGGTCTAAGTTGCTGAGGCTGGTCTCAAACCTGTGATCCTCCTGTCTCAGCCTCCCAAGTACTGGGATTACAGGCATGTGCTTAGGATCAGCTCTCAAGTCAAAGTTAGACTTTCAGCTCTAAAGTCCACAAGAAATGTGTGTCCTCAGGCAAGTTCCTTAGCGTCTCTAATCCTGAGTTTCTCATCTATTAAACAGGGATGATACCCACCTTTCAGATTTCCTGAGCTACATTTCATGTTTGCTAAAATTATTAAAGAAATGCATAGGCTGGGGATGTAGCCCAGTAGTAAAGTACATGGTTAGCATGTGCAAAGCCCTGAGTTCAATCCCCAGTACACACACACACACACACACACACACACACACACAGTGAAATGCATGATAAGTGACCTATACTGTATTATTACTGTACGTGTATCAAATCCACATTTAAACCCACTTGAAAGTCAGACATGGTGGCACGCACACCTGCAATCCCAGTACTTGGGAGACTGAGACAGGAGGATTACAGGTTCAAGACCAACCTCAGCAACTTAACGAGGTGCTCCACAACTTAGTGAGACCCTGTTTCAAAATCAAAAATAAAAATAGGGCTGGGAGTGTAGCTCAAAAGTAGACTGCCCCTGGGTTCAATCCCCAGTATCACAGGGGAAAGAAAAACATTTGAAGTCTGCCCTAAAATCCTCACAAGAAACAAACCCACTAATACATATTTAAAGACTTTTTTTGTGACACTGAATAGTATAAATCTACAGACAAGCAAGAATACATTGGGATTTTCCATCCATCATTCTGCAGTCCCTGCTGGAGTTTTGATAGTTCTGCATACAGAAGGTGTGAATGCACAGACACCTGCTCACAGACTTTCCTTTCGTGGCTTCTCCTTCAGTCAAGCACAAAGGCTCTCAAATTTTAACATGCAAAAGAATTTGTTTCATTAGAGAATTATGTATACTGTACTTCTATGGGCAACTTAAAGGAGTTTAGGAATAATTTTAACTATATATATAGCTTTTATCTTATTTTTAACTTCAGAATCAAGCCTCTGTAAAAAAAAAAAAAAATCTTTAATGTCCCTTAAAATACATTACTTTTTTTAAAGGGAAAGATGACCAAAAGGAAAGAAGGAATGAATCTGAGCCACAAACTAGTAGCAAGTTACAGCAATAAAGTAATTTCTTTTGCTCTGCCTGCCCCAGGTCCACAAATGGCTTCAAGGAGACAAAACGGGCCATTCTCAGTGCTGGCCTTCATTTAGGGCACCACTCACACTAATCAATACTCTATTCCCAAAATAGAGGTCGCGTGGGTCTAGAACAATTGACACATGAAAGGACTGTTTAAAAAGCATGTGCTTTTAACAAGAGGCAGAATTGTGACTGTATGTACAAAGCCATTCACAAGAAATGGCTCTGTTCAGACAGACAAAGGAACAGACTCCTAAGCCTCTGTTGTGAAGCTCCCCAAAGGCTTAAGCCCTGTGGACTGGGTGCACCTCACACGCTATTCCCTTTCTTTGCTGCAGGTGCCTGGAAGCCCCTTCCCAGCCAACAGGGAGAGTTGGTGCCTGAAGTGCCTGAAGCCTCTTACCTGATCACACATGGCTGCCTCCTCACCAGGCATCTTAATGGTGACGACCCCACCTCACACTGTTCTGTGTCACTGTCCTAGCATTTCCAGCATCTCAACATTCCCACTTGGGCATCGGTGCACCCCTTTCATGCTTGCCCCCCACTGCCCCTCCCACTGAACTGTAAATTCCTTGAGGGCACACTACAAATTGGAGTCCTTCAGCAAAACACCCTAAAGGGCCTACAGCACTGCCTGGTACACTGAAATATTACATAAATACTTCTGGACTGTATGATTAAAGGATAAGCCTTGCCAGGTGTGGTGGTGCATACCTGTAACCCCAGTACTTGAGAGGCTGAGACAGGAGAATCACAGGTTCAAGGCCAACCTCAGCAACTTAGTGAGAACCTATTTCAAAATAAAATAGGAAGCCGGGTGTGGTGGCACATGCTTGTAATCCCAGTATTTGGGAGGCCGAGACAGGAGGAACACAGGTTCGAGGCCAGCCTAAGCAACTTAGTGAGGCTCTCCGCAACTTAGTGAGACCCTGTTTCTAAATAAAATAGGGCTGGGGGTATAGCTCAGAGGTAGAATGCCCCTGGGTTCAATCCCCAGTGCCACAAAAAATAATAAATATAATAAAAAGTCAAGTTGGGCGTGGTGGCACACGCCTGTAATCGCAGGTATTAGGAGGCTGAGTCAGGAGGATCACACGGTCACAGGCCAGCCTTATCAACCTAGTAAGGCCCTCAGCAACCTAGTGAGACCCTGTTTCAAAATAAAAAACAATACAGCTGGACATGGTGGCGCACACTTGTAATCCCAGTAATTGAGAGGCTGAGACAGGAGGATTGTTCGAGGACAGCCTCAGCAAATAGTGAGACTCTCATTAACCTAGCAAGACCCTTTTTCAAAATAAAAATAAAAAATAGGGCCGAGGGTGTAGTTTGGAGGTAGAATGCCCCTGGGTTTAATTCCCAGTGCCACTAAATAAATAAATAAATAAAGTAAGTAAGTAAGTAATTAAATAAATAAATAAATAAATAAATAAAAAACAATAAAGGGCTGGGAGTGTAGCTCAGAGGTAGAATGCCCCTGGGTTTAATCCCCAGTACCAAAAACAAAAATCCTGCCTCTACTGCTTGGTAGTCCCACTTCATCCCCACTGTCTCAGTAGTGAAAAGAAGAGCACCAGAGATAATGCTTACAGACCATCTAACAACGTAAGAAAGCTCGTGAGCATCACCCCATGTTACAGTGATGCTCCCTGGAATTTCAGCATGAAGACCTCATATTGGATCACAAACCTCACCACTTTCTTATCTAACTTCAGGCCACATACTCTCATGCCCTATTCATCTCGCTTCTTAAAAAAAACTTAGAATCACAAACAATAATTTGAAAGCACTTTGCAAACAGCAAAACACTAAAATGCCAAAATAAGGAATGCTGCTCACTTAAACTTGCTTTACTCCACACAGAGAGGAAATTATCATCAGGACATGTTATTTAAGAAAACCCTTTGCTACTGAGGTATCTGCTCACTTGATGACAGGACATCATGACAAACCAATCTGGCTTAACAACAGAAACAAAAACCACTGCTTTTCTTTGGCCATTTCAATGGCCTGCCTCCTCTTTGCCTACGTCTTCCATAAGGAGTCAAGTTGAATGTGATGCCAAATTGTTATCTCTGAATATTTAGCATTCTTGGACACCAACTACCACCAAGTGATATGGGGAATAGCGAGATGAGTAAGAATTAGTTGACAAAGTGTCATTTCAGCACAAAGGTAAACTATGTGAAATTAACAGTCAGCCCAATGTTGGTCAGTTGAATAGGTTCTCAAGTAGCTACTCGAATTCCCAGTCCTCTTTCAGCAGGCAGTATTCTCTAATCAACAGCAATTATCTGCTGAGACCTTCCAGGAGCTGGGCACTGTGCTGGAGAAGCAGGGCCAGGACAGACACAATCCTTGCCTTCCAGCAGCCCACAGTGGGAAGTGGCAGACAGAACAAAGATGTAAATGATGGCTGAGACTACTACAAAGCTGCACATAAAAGCATCTCCTTATTTTGTAGTCACAGCTCACAGGGGTTATATTTAATCAAGTGCCTTGTAAGTAAGGCAGCTAATTCCAAGTATAAAGAGATCAAAGTGAGGGGAGTTGGTTTTCCCACCTTCCTCCAGCTGATGTGGGCCGGTAAGGACACTTGGAAAAAGTGGAATTTCACAAAAACCTTGAAAGCTGGATATAGTTTTAATAAGCTGAAAAGCAAAGGGAACCCTTCTATGCAGGAAAGTTACTGTAAGAAAAGATACTAAGGTGGGGATGTGCAGGCCTTTTCCAGGGACAGGGACAAAGGAAGCTTCTATAAAAGAAACAGAAGAGATGGTCCAACGGTGGCCGCTTCAATGAGAAGGCTGGGAGGGACAGAAGTTACAGGGTGTAAGGAAGGTAAACCACTAACAACAAACATGGTCAAAGAGCCCTCAAATCCCATCTAATGTCTGGAACCACATAGTACGGCTTTGATGGAAGAACTGCACAAGATAAAATTCATAGTCTCATACCTTTTAGTATTTCAAGAGTCATCAAGAAAGATAATACAAGCTAAAGGACAGAACATTGGCTTTTAAGGGAAAATACAAAACTTGTATCTGCAAGTGTGAAATTCCAAGGATGGATGCCTGAAACTGCAGACACTTATTTCCAATACTGTAACCCCACACTGTTCATGCTTTATTCTAGGAACACGAAGTAAAATGTCCTCTTTTCAGTATTATGAAAAACAGGGACACTACTCACACACATGAAAATACCATTAAGACTGTCAGTGATGATCTAACGAAAAGCAAGAGGAAGACTACAGGTCAAAATTTCCTAATGGTAGGCCCGCTTGGACTGAGGAAATCTCTCAAAGGAAGTTGTGGAAACCTCACAGTTAGAATCAGACCACAAGGCACGATCCTGTGGCCTCTCTCTTCCACCTAAGTCCCACCACTGGGGAAGTAAGTTCAGGTGAAGGGCTGAGGCTGGGAGGCAGGGAGTCATGTCTGACCAAGTTTAAGGAATGGCTGAAGGATGAGGTTCTGACTCTTGATCTGGAGTTCATTACAACAATGTGCTCCACCAATAAAAAAGATTTTATTTTAAATGGAGAATTAGGCAACATCATCCTAAAGAACAAAAAATGGCTTTTTAGATTTCTCCATTACCAATAGAAAAATTAGAGGAAGTCAACCTTGGGACTTCTGATAATTATTGGTGAAATGAAAAATATGTAAGTGTCCAATGTTAAAGAATTGCTTCATTAGTCAGGCATGGTGGTACACACCTATAATCCAGTACTTGGGAGACTGAGACAGGAAGATTGCAGGTTCATGACCAGCCTCAGCAACCTAGTGAGACCCTGTTTCGAAATAAAAAATAAAATAGGGCTGGGGGTGTAGCTGAGAGGTAGAATGCCCCTGGATTCAATCCCCAGTACCACAAAAACTAAAACTAAAAATAAAAAAAAGAATTACTTCATTAAATGAGGGCTAGGACCTGATAAATTCATGGATGATCTGGAGATTTTTAAGCCAAACTAGTGTTTTCCAAAATGCCTACACTGCGATCCAAAACCTTGTACTGTGGAAAGGACACTGGGAGAGGCTGGATGCTGGAATGGCTAAAAGTTTCCACAACCCAAGGAGCCACACGGTTCTAAATGGTCTCTCCAAGTTCACATCTGGATGGCCGGATCAGTTGGCAATGAAATAATTTTGCAGTAAGGCCCGGGGAATCACCAATTCCAAGTTTATGGCATTTTGGTCCCAAGGCATTCAGACAAAACTGGCTTCCTAGGTTTACCAGGCAGAAGTCCCTGGGAATAATGAACCCCAATTAGCCAAGATACCCTACTGTCACCAAAAAGAGAAAGCTTTCTCAGAAGCACCACAAAGCTGACTATAACTAGGATTGGAAGGATAAGAACTGAAATTAACCTATAAAGTCACTCACAGACCTTTGGGTTTCAGTTCCCCGGATTTCACAAATAAAACATTTGGCAGTATTGAACTCAGTGGGCAAGTTACATATTGCCACGAGGCAAATCTGATCATACCATATCAGACTTCTGCTTTTATCATAAGGCTTCCTTCTATACAATAAAAAAGGACTAACATTGTTCAATGGAGATAGATGGGATTGTTTTCAATTTTTCTGCCATTGTAAAATGGTCATCTTCTTTACTTTCCCCACCAAAATAAGCCCCCATTATCATCCTTTAACATTCCCATCCAAACTCATGCCTTCTTTCACCCTGTTTCTAATTACTAGAAATTTTTATCTGGTCATAAATCACTTACATACATTTCCTTGAAAGATTTATATTTTTAGATGAAAATAAGACAATAATTGCTTCTATTTTCTCAGTTCCAAAGAACCACATGTGCTGTCCTCAAACCTAAAACCACAAATGCTAAAGATTATGAATAAGAGGAATGTGTATTCGCTTATGTTATAACTAATAAAGGAAAAACTATAGAGTCTTGCACTGAGAACAATCAGCTCATTCTTGACCTAGCATCCTATTTATCTTTCTATTCTCAAAGCTAATTGCTTATATAAGCATGCCAATTTGCCTTGATTATAGGATTCTTAATAAATGAATGTTGTTTACATTTCACAAGTGTATTTGAATTTCACTCCAGGAAGCCAAGCTCATCAAGTCTTTGTAAGTGGTAAAACCAGAGATCAAAGCAAAAGGCCTGCATTGAACCAACAAACAATTAGGCTTGAGAATAGAGGCCCAAGCACAACTACAACCCATGTACTGCTCGCTCTACTGCAGCAGCACACCTCAGGATCACTGCTCAACCTTGAACTGTAATACATAAAACTTTCACTGCAAATTTTCATTTTGGTAATTTGATGGTCATTTCTTAAATAGTTGAATAAGTCTACATTCAACCGGTTTTTATCTTTTTCTTTCTCGTCTCCCTGCTTTTGGTTGAACAGGCACCTTTATTTTTTAACTCTTCTCAATTTTGCCTAATTTCTCTTTTCTGTGTGTGTGTGTGTGTGTGTGTGTGTGTGTTACTAGAATTGAACCCAGGAGTGCTCTACCACTGAGCTACATCCCCAGCCTTTTTTAAAAAAAAAAACGGAGTACTGCTAAATTGCCCAACTAGCCTTGAACTTGTGATCCTCCTGTCTCAGCCTCCCCAGTCACTGGGATTACATGTGTGCACCACCAGATCAGGCATTTTCTCATTTCTTAAACAACCCTTTTCCGATTACACTCATCTTTTTTACTTGTTTTACTTCTTATGCTTAGTTTTTGAGGCGGGAGGAAAATAGTCCTCTAGCATAGTAGCCCTCAACCTAAGCTCCACATTCAAATCTCATAAGAAGCTTTTAAATATCCGATGCCCAGGTCACACCAAAAATTCATCAGAATTTCTGCAAGTGAGATCCAGGCATCGCTACTTTTTGAGGCACCCAGGTGATATCAATGCTTCAACTATCAATCCCTTCTTTATCCTACCATAAGTAAGGTGTTCTAGCAAACTTCCATGAAGAAAAGAAAAATAAGGGAAGAAAGTTAAGTTTCTGGCAAACCTTGAATCAAGACTTGAAACCAGTGAGACTTGTTATTTTCACACACCGTCAGTCACATCTGAGTGTCCCAGAGTCAGGCACCTGGCCAAAAATGTGAACTGACACCTTTCCTAAAGCTAACAGGTTTGGGGGACAAACCGGGCCATGGGCATCATCTACTGCACAGAAGTCATCCAATAGCCAGGCGTGGTGGTGCATGCTTGTAATCCCAGTATTTGGGAGGCTGAGACAGGAGGATAGCAGGTTCGCAGCCAGCCTCAACTACTCAGTGAGCCCCTTTGCAACTTAGCGAGACCCTGTTTCAAAATAAAGAATAAAAAATAGAGCAGGGGGTGTAGCTCGGAGGTAAAATGCCCCTGGGTTCAATCCCCAGTACCACAAAAAAAACAAGTCATCCAGTGAGAGGACTCTTGGAGATAGCAGGGTCTAAACACCTGGAGACCTCCAGCTTCCATGGCCATGGATAACGGCTCAACACAGTAACCACTTCTTTAGCAAAGAAAAAAGTTCACTTAAGATTATGTGTGAAATAAATAAATAAATAAATAAAGTCAGAAGCTGCACAAGAACACTGGAGACATGATCAAGCATCACAGAAACTGCAGGAAGTTTATCCTAGCAACCACACAATTCACAATAAGGTGCCCACCTGTGAATGCTAATGGTCATGTTTTTTCTATTTGTTTTTCTAATAGTGTGAAAAGAAAGCAACTGTCTGCACCAAATAGCATTAAGCCACCAGGTAGGGATTTGGTATTTCCAAATTTTGGAATTCCCAACCATCCTGGTCCACATCTGTGGGCCTCAGGTAAATCACAGTCCATGACTCAGTTCTCCATTGACCTTTTTGTCTTCCAAATCATAATATGTCTGTAGGAAACTGCATGGTGTTATGGTGAAAGGCAGGGCTCTGGAGGGGAGGATGGGGTGGCTGGGGAGGGGAGAGGAAGCTCTCCCTCATATGGACCGAATTTTAAAAGGAAGACAAGGAGTGAGCTATCTCTGCCCCCAGAATTCAGGTAGGTAGGTAAGATGGTACATGAAGGCTCTCTACAGTAATCATGGCCCCAAAGCCCAAGAACACACTTGTCATTTGAGAAGGGAGGGACCCCATCACAAGCCATTCTACAAGAGGGCCTCTGTCAAGCAGCCACATAGCCTGAACTCACCTTCCTTCCTAAGTTCTTCCAGTCTGATCTTTAAGATTCACTTCTTTGTTTCTAAAAGACTCCCAGGCACCAGCACCCTCTTGCAAAGGAGGCACAATCAGTTACAACCAGTGCTTCTCATATTAGTCACTTTTCTGACATCTACGACATCTTAAATATGCAGGCCAGGGAGCCACTTCACCTTGCCCTTATCCTGCAAATCCAAGGCAAGAAGAGAACTAGGGCTCCTAGTTTCCAAGGCCAATGCTCTTTGCTGAATGAGAGGCCAAAAACCGGGCACGATGGCACATGCCTGTAATCCTGGTACTTGGGAGGCTGCTGAGATAGGAGGATCACAGGTTTGAGGCCAGCCTTAGCAACTTAGTGAGAACCTGTTTCACAATTAAAAAAAAAATTATATATATATATATATATATATATATATATATATATTGCAGAACTGGGGATTGAACACAGGGGCATTCTACCTCCAAGCTACACCCCCAGCCCTATTTTTTTTTATGTTTTATTTTGAAACCGGGTCTCACGAAGTTGCGTAGGGCCTCACTAAGTAGAGAGAGAGAGACAGAGAGACAGAGAGAGAGACAGACAGACAGAGAGAGAGAGAGAGTTCTGAGGCTGGCCGCGAACCCGGATCCTCCGGTCTCCACCTCCCAAAGTACTGGGATTACAAGTGTGCGCCACCACACCCGGCTTCCAGCCCTATTATTTTTTATTCTTTATTTTGAAACAGGGTTTCACTAAGTTGCAGAGGGCCTCACTAAGTAGCTGAGGCTGGCCGAGAACCCGGATCCTCCGGTCTCAGCCTCCCAAGTACTAGGATTACAAGAGTGAGCCACCATGCCCAGCTAAAAATAATTTGAAAAAAAAAACAGCTGGGGGTACAGCTCGGAAGTAGAATGCCCCTGGTTTCAATCCTCAGTACCATATAAATACATAAATAAGAGGCCACAAGCAAAAATAATTCTTATCCCTTAAGGATTTAGGGGTATGCAAATCTTTCCTCCCTAAATTCCACCAGCTTACATTGCTGTCCATCTCCTACTGGACCAAACATTTGCATTCACAGAATAGCCTTTGATTAACTTCTGTCTTAGGTACCCAAATATATTTTCACAGTTCTTATTGGTCTTATTAGGAGGGAAAATGCATGCTGATAATGCTATGCACAGCCCAAAGCATCTACTACCACTCTGGAGAAAAACAGCTCAGGGAGTTACCGCCCAGGGTGAAACTGCAATGGTTCAAAGTGACCACACCCCACCCCCTTCCACACTCTTTCCCTCGCAACTGGGGAAAGGATGTGAGAAAACACATCACTGGCAGATGTGAAGGCCTCAGGACACTCCCCACCATCCATCTGCTCAGCAGACCTCATGGCAAGTGCTCTCCTGGGAAGTGGTGGAAAGGGAAGGACACCCTGCAATGGGAAACAAACTTAAATGCTACAACTTGACCTTTCTTGTCCCTTTCACAGGTAATTACATTTGAAATGCATGCATTCCAATGCCAGGCTGTCTCTTTCCTCTGCTTTGCAAAACCTAAACTTTCCAACCAAAGTAGGTGTTTCAAATCTGCCCTGACAAGAAACACTCAAGAGCATACTTTTGAACTACATCAATTTTAAACTCTACGCCTAAAAGTGGAAGAGTATAGCACAGATGTCAAATGGTCTGACATCTAAAAAGGAACATCAAATGCACCTCACCTTGGTCACTTCTGAGAAATTCTGCCAATTTTATAGTCTGAAACTTGATTTATCATATTTAGGCATTTTTCACTGCTAATCCCAGGCCCTTTTTATCTTCTTCTTCCCAGTTTTAGATTTAAGAAAGCATAATATAATGGAGAAGCTGGAAGTAAGTGAGAAACAGAGATCCAGAGCTGGGTTAAAATCTCAGGTTAAAGCCAAGCATGGTGGTACAGGCCTGTAATCCCAGTACTTGGGAGGCTGAGACAAGAGGATCACAGGTTCACGGACAGCTTCTCATCAAACTAGGGAGACCCTGTTTCCAAATAAGGAAATCAGGCTGGGAGGTATAGCTCAAAGGTAGAATGCCTCTGGGTTCAATCCCCAGTACCACAAAAAAAAAGAAAGAAATCTCAGATAATCTTAAGTTATTTAGTAACTTAGACTTCAGGCAACTTAGGTAATCATTATTTATGCATCTGCTGATGGCTGGAGTTACTGAGAGAATAGTGAGAACATATAAGCATATGGCATACTCCTAGTAGGCACTCAGAAAGTGTGACCACTCCTTCCTACAAAGTGACTACGTTCAATCGCAGGACAAAAAATAAAACTAACTCAAATTAATAATATACTGAAGCAGTTCCCAATAGCAAACATAATATTGCCCTAAACCATTACTTCCTAATCTATCTTTTTATATCTGTTTGCATTGGCAACTAAGACGGAGGAATTAAAATTATTCTTTTCTCTGAAGTTCAAAGAAATAATCCTAGGACAGCTCAACAAAGGCATTGGAGGACTTATATTTTATGTTGTAATAGTGACTGCATGCTGAAAACTTAGTGAACAGTATCATGGACTGGATAATGTAAAGAAAGGTACTCTTGGACAAAGACCATCAGCTGTTTGTGACAGCCGCTAACATCTTCATAACATCATCTTGAAAATAAGAAACAAGGAAGGATGTATGTGTGTGACCCCAACAGTTAGACAATGTTTAATACAATGAAGAGCCACATGGATACTCAATCATAAATGTGTGGGAATAAAAAAATACAGGCTAGCCGGACACGGTGGAACACACCTGTAATCCCAGTACTCAGGAGGCTGAGAGATAGAAGGATCGCAGGTTTGAGACCAGCTCAGCAACTTAGCAAGACCCTCAGCCATTTAGCAAGACCCTGTTTTAAAATAAAAAGGGCTGGGGGGATTTAGCTCAAAGGGAAAATGCCCCTGGGTTCAACCCCTAGTACCAAACAAGCAAACAAACAGGT
Organism: Glis glis; assembly: GCA_004027185.1. Taxonomy (NCBI): domain Eukaryota; kingdom Metazoa; phylum Chordata; class Mammalia; order Rodentia; family Gliridae; genus Glis; species Glis glis. Next base: position 3,752 of record PVJS01016445.1, on the reverse strand, counting down.
TAATCTTACCTACAAATATACATACCCTAAAAGAACAAAGATTGAAGTAGATGATCAAATTTATAATTTGAGACATTTCCATCAGAGTATAACAGAAACACTGTGCATGTGTGGGATCCTGTGCATGCACAAGTACACACACACGCGCGCGCGCATGCACACACACACACGATCTTCTGGCTCTACCAGAAAGGTAGGTATAAAGATGCAAATGGTTAAATGTATACACTGAGTCTGTAATCTTTTCCCTTAAATAAAAGTTTCGTAACTTATAATAATGCAGAATATAAGCCCAGGGAGGGATTCTCTTTAGGAGAACCGAACTCCTAAGGTGTGGATCCAGTCTTTACTAGTAATGATTTTCAATAAGTTTTAAAAGTTTACCCATCCACTATGATCTAAATGCAATAGTCTTTTGCCTTCTCATCTCTTCTTTCCATTCATATCCACTAACTTTGTAGACGTATACAATTCAACCCACATAAACTGATGGGGGGAGAGTATATAGTAATTGAGCAGGTTTATGCTCTTATGGTGTCCCTAACATGAAATAAGATAAACCACTGTCACTTTAATTTTTATTTACTCTTGCCAAAAGCTTTCTAGAGCTGAAGGTTAGAAGGAATTGTTTTCCTAGCCTCAATATTGATGTAAGTCATACTAACAATGAGGTGTTTGTACCCCTTTCTGTATAATATTACTACCTAGTTTTCTTTCCAAAATTCATATATGATCTTTATTATATAAGAAATACAACTGATGTCAATAATGGCAACACAATTCCCATTGTCTAAGGGTGGAGAATTCTTCTCCGGGTTGTATACTTTAAAATCTGCCATCTGAAATTTGTCCTTCAAGCTTAACTGCCAGACTCAAATGGTTTTAACTGATTTTTCAAGCAATTCATGAAAAGCAAAGAAAAGCAAAGTTGAGAGAGACACATATACAACCTCAGAAAAAACTGCTCACCACTTGGTACTAGATGATTTGGGAGTGTTTTCTTTGACTCTGCTCATAGATTTCCCAAGTGGAGCTTAGTTGGGATGTGAGTACTTATTTCAATGGTACAAGTGTGTCCCTAACATGAGGGTCCCTAAGTTGAAACATTCCCAAAAGCTTTGCTTCTATTAAAAAAAAAAAAAAGGCCAGCCTGGTATTTTCTGTTTCGGTTTTTTTGTTTGAGAGGCTCAGAATATTGTAAACAACTTACAAAAGAACTACATCCAGTAACCAGACATAGAGTAAAAGTAGCCACAACGAAAACCAGGGCCCCAAGGAGCTGGTGATGTACAACCCTAAAAGTCTACATACTAACTTTGTGACTGCTAGACTTAACAGCAACACAGATCCACCATGTTAATGAAGGGCCATTATTTTTCTAAAGATTAATTCATACCATGTGTTATTAATCAGCTGGGTAACTGAAAACTCATGCAAAAACTGCTGTCCCAGTTGAGTAGAGCTTGATTGCATTATTGTTATTATTATGGCTGCTGCACTGGCTTCCCGGTGTAACTGGCTCCTCGGCCACAAGTACTGGGGACACACACTGCCTGCCCCACAGCATGGAGTTAAAAACAGAAAACCAATAGCCAGGAGGTAAGTACGGTATGTCTCCTAGGAACCTTTTTTTTTTTTTTTTGAAGAAAAACGTTTGTGTCTGGATAGATGGGTTGAGTATGCACCCAGGTTGCCTTGAGAAGTAATTAAGCCCAGGCTGCTTCCTTTGAAAGTGTCCCATCCTGTACGACGTGGGAGCAGCTGTGGGAGATCACAGAGGATGCAAAGCAAGACAGGCAACCTCCTCTCTCTCTCTCCCACTGAAACACCAGAGTGTCCAGGTGGCCCAAAAAAGCTGTGGCCTCAGTTCTCCCAGAGAGCACAAAGCCAATCTGCCATCCAGAACACTATACCAAACCGGCCCCTTTGCAAGTCCTGAAGAAGACAATTTAAACATCCTAGTCAGCGTTCAAAGCTCAGAACCTCTATGTTTAATCTAGGACTCCAGCCTCTTCCCAAAGTTGTTAGGTTACATGCCCCCAAACCCGCAGGTAAGCACAAACGTTGATTGCCTGGATCACAAGTTCCTCTTGCTGCCTAGTCTTGTCGGATTTAGGGAGGAAGAAGGAAATGTACACGTGTGAAGAATAGGAATGTGTCCAATCTTGCCGGTTTCCCTCCCAACATCCCTGAAAAGAGGCTGGGACACTAAAACTGGAAGTCTGGGGACCAACTGTAGCTCAGGCCCTGGCTGAGGCCAGGGAAAGCCACCACACCCGCCAAAGCTCACAGCACGATACACTCTGGCTGGGAAGGGCCCAGAAACTTAGTCCCCGCAGGAAAGGGAGAAAGAAGAGTCTTCAGAGTCTTGGATTTGAGAAGCTCAGAGAGGCGGAATGCTGGAGGGAGCGGGGCCTTAGCTAGGGGTCGCCGTGTAGTCAGAACAGCTCGCAACACGTCCCTGCAAAACTGCACATTTTTGTGATTTAAGACCAAAAGGAACAGCTGAGGTTCTCCCCCGCCTGGAGCGCTTCTCCTCCGCCTTGGTTTCAGATGCCTCCTTCTGGCTTAGGGACCGGGCGCCGCACTGCTGCGGGTCTCCTCTTTCCCTTTTGGGGAGCCCCACCTCGGCCAAACCGCCGCGTTCTTCCTCCTCCAAGTTCGCCTTCGCTTTCTACCCGGCGCCCCGCCTGCGGCTGGCCACCTGCGCCCATCTGCCCGGGACCCCGCAGGCCGAGGGCTGGGCGTCCGGGGGACAGTCCGCGCAGGGGCTCGGGGTTTGCGGTTTTTTTTTTTTTTTTTTTTTTTTTTTTACAAAAAGCCTCGGCGCTTCTTCGTCCCCTCCCTTCCCACCCACGCTGCACCTCCCGGGCACACGCGCTGCGAGGTGCCTCTCCAGCCAGACAATGGGTCCGCCCCGAGTCCCTGTTCCATCCCCGGCACCCCAGAGGGCTGATGGCGAGGGACGCAAGCCGGGGGGCGGCGAGGGGCGAGGCGGGGAAGACCACAATGGGGAAGGAGGGAGCCTCCCCCTTGCAGCAGGCTCGCTCCCCGCACGGAGCGAAGGGGAAGGGGCGGGGGTCAGCTGAGCCGCCCCGCCGGGGGCCGAGGGGCCCCACGCCCGAGACAGGCGCGCACTCACCAGCACGATGGCAAATCGCTCCTCCAGTTCACCTGGCTCGGGCATCGGCAGCTTCAAAGGCACGTTGTGCGCCCTGAAATCGGTCTGCTGCGAATCCATGCTCCCCGCGTTGCCCATGTCGGCTGCGCGCGGAGCCAGGGGTGCTCCGGACCCTCGCGTCCGCGTCGCAAATCACAGCAGCTCCGGCGGTCGGCCCGGCCTCGCCGCGCCCGCGAGTGTGCAGCCCGCTCCTAGCCGCGCCCCGAGCCCAGCCGGCCCGCGGCCGCCCTCATGCCCCCCGCCGCCCCAGCGCCGCGGCCGCTCTGCCTCGGGAGGGGTCGTCCGGGCGCCGGGCGCCCATCTGCATGGCGCTCCGCGGGCGGCCGGCGCGGGGCCCGCTGCTCGGTGCCTCCTCCTCGCGTCTCGGGGGCCGCGGCCGCCGCTGACACCTCGCGCCCGGGCGGCCGCCGCACTCACGCTCGCAGCACCTCGCAGACAAACGCGGCTCGGCGCTCGCCCACACAATGCCCCTCGCCGCCCCCGCTCGGCCCGGCCAGGCTCCGCCCCCGCCCGGCCAGGCTCCGCCCCGCCCCGCCCCCGCCTAGCCCGCCCACGCCCCGCCCACGCCAGG
>PVJS01016444.1:0-37477 GCA_004027185.1 Glis glis | reverse complement strand
GGTAACACACTAAAACGCAGGAGGTATACATCCAAACTTATAAAACTCAAATCACTGTGCAAAGCACTAAAGGGAGGGAACGGGGTGGGATTTGAGGGAGGGCAAATCGGGCAATGTGTGCATGTATGACTCTTATAGCCTAACACCTATTAAATGTATAATTACAATGCACCAATAAAAAAAATAAATAAATAAAAAAAATAAAAAAAATAAAATAAAATCAGAAAAAAAAGTAGACAAATAGATGAGTAAAACAGAAAAGAGAGCCCTAAAATAAAGCCATGCAAATATAGTCAATTTATCTTGGAAAAGGAATAGGGCAACACAATGGAGAAAAGACAATCTTTCTGACAAATGCTGTTGAACAACTAGACATACATATGAAAAATGAATCCAGACACAGATCTTATGCCTTCACAAACTTAAGCCAAAATGAATTACAGACATAAATTAAAAATGTGAAATTATGCCGGGCATGGTGGCACATGCCTATAATCCCAGTACTGAAGAAGCTGAGACAGGAGGATTGCACATTCAAAACCAGCCTTAGCAACTTAGGGAGGCCCTCTGCAACTTAGTGAGACCGTTTCAAAATTAAATATAAAATCGGGCTAGGGGTGTAGCTCAGAGGAGAAAACCTGGGTTCAATATTCAATACCACCAAAAAAAAAAAAGCAAAAGTTTAAAACTCCTGGAAGATAACAAACAAACAAACAAAAAACTGCATGACATTGGGTTTGTTGTTGGCTTTTCAGATTTATCACCAAAGGTACAACCCCTGAAAGAAATAGTTGATAAGCTGGACTTTATTCAAATTAAAAATTCTGTTCTACAGAATACACTGTCAAGAAAATGAAAGAGGCATGTTATAGACTACATAAATATATATAGAATATATTTTCAAAGATATGTCTGATAAAAGAATGTTATCCAAAATATGTATATTTTTAAAAACTCACAAGAAATGAAAAGATTGATTAAAAATGAGCCTAACACCTGAACAATTTACCAAAAAAATTCATACAGATGACAAATAAGCAATAGAAAAAGATGCTCAACATCGTATGTCATTAAGACAATGAAAATTTAAACAACAATGTGATATCACTACAGAGTGATGTGAATGGCTAAAATCCAATACATTGGTAATACCAACTGCTGGTGAGGCTATGAAAGAATGGGAATTCTCATTCATTGCTGGTCAGAATGCAAAGTGGTACCACCTCTACAAAAGACAGTTTGGCAGTCACTTGAAAAAACTAAATCTACTCTTATGATACACTAATTGTACTTTCTGGTACTTATTCAACTGAGGTAAAAACTTAAATATATCCAAACACCTGCAGAAGGATGTTGACAAGAGCTTTATTTATAATTTTCCAAATTTGGAAGCAACCACAATGTTCTTTGGTAGATGAATAGATATATAAACTGTGATAATTCAGACAATTGAATATTATTAAAAAATCTATCAAGCCAAAAAATGGTATGCAGCACACTTTAGTACATACAACTAAGTAAAAGAAACAAATCTTAAAATACTACATAATGTATGATGCTACCAATATGAAATTCTGCAAATGGCAAAACTATAGAACTGTTAAATGATCAATGGTTGCCAGGGATTTGAGAAGAGAAAAGAATGAATGGCGAAGCACAGAGATATTTTAGGGCACAAAAACTATTCTATACAATGATAGAATGATGGATGTATGTGACTAAACATTTGTCAAATTATATGGAATGTACAATAAAAACAGTGAACCCTAAAATGAAGTACGGACATTGTGTTATGCATTAGCCAAGGTTCTCTGAATTAACAAAACTCACAGGATATGTATTATAAAAGGGGACTTACCAAAATAAGCTTACACTCAGAAGTGGTGTAGTCCCAAGTGGCCACCTGCATTCAGAGAGCTGGAGGAACCAAGCAGCTGGTCAAATGGTCCAAGAGCTGGAGTATCAAAACAGGAGTCACCAATGATACAGTCCTAGTCCACGATGTAAAGGCTAGAAAACTCCCCAGAGAAATGGCGAAAGTCCAGCTTAAAGAGCAAAAGGGCTGAAGTCCGATATTCCATGTGAGAGCGGATGGACCTTCACTCTGGAAGAAGCATGCTTGCCTTCGTGCCGCTTCCTTCTTCTTTTCGATTGGGTTCCCAGCCTATTAGAACAGTGCTGCTCATGTAGAGGGTAGGACTTCCCCTCACTCTGCTGTTCCACATGCCAATCATCTCATCAACACACCTGAAGTAACATACTCTCAGGTGCTCAAAATCCATTTAAATTGACAACCCAAATAACCATGGCAAGTTACATTGATGTGTTTGTGTAGGAGCATAGATTGTAATAAATGTACTATTCTGATATGGGTTGTTAATAGTGGAGGAATTTGTGCATCTTTGTGTCCAAATGTATGTGGGAAGTTTCTCTACGTTCTGCTTCATTTATGATACAAACTAAAATTGTTATAAGAAACATAAAATGACTACTTCATAATACATATCATCATATTAAAAAGTGAAAATATAAAACCATCAAAATTTTTGACCTATAAAGGATGTTCAATAAAAATTGCTTGGCTTTTAAAACACCATTACTTTAAGCATATTTCTACAAAATGACTCATATACATATATATATTTATATATGTATATATATGAATGAATGGAGTTGCTACATACTATCTATATATACATCCAACATTTTGCCAGATGGTTCTCCAAAGCATTGTACCCTTTAGGGTTATAAAAAGATACCACTTCACACGTCATTGCCAACACCTGGTTATCTTAAGAAATTAAATTGTGTTCAAAATTTTGTACAATCTCTATTCCTGTGACTACTAGTAAGATTAAGAAATTTTAATGTTTAGCTGGGCATTGTGGCACACATCTGTAATTCCAATACTTGGGAGGTTGGAACAAAATGATCACAGGTTCCAGTCTAGCCTGAGTAACTTAGTGAGACATTCAGCAACTTAGCAAGAACCTATTTCAAAATAAAATATGTCTGGGTATGTAACTCCGAGGAAGAATGCCCCTGAGTTCAGCCTCTAGTACCAAGAAACAAGACAAAACATAAAGAAATTTTCATGTTTATTGTATAAATAGGTTAATCCATATATTATAAGCTCATATGTTTATTCATTTTAACATTTAACATTGAGTTTTCTTTTTACTATTGATTTTTAATATTTATATAATGATCTATAGGTCAATTAATTTTCCTGCAAATGACATAATTTTGTTCTTCTTTATTGCTGAGTAAAATTCCATTGTGTGTATTTCCTCTAATTTTGTAATCCATTCATCTCTTGATGGACACCTAGGTTGGTTCCATAATTTAGCTATAAAACATGAAATGCATATATTACTATAATATTCTGATTTCAGTCCCTTTAGAAAGATACCCAGGAATGGTATAGCTGGATCATATGGGGGATCCATTCCCAGTTTTCTGAGGAATCTCCACACTAATCTCCATAGTGGCTGCACTAATCTGCAATCCCACCAACAGTGTAGAAAAGCTCCCATTTCCTCCATCCTTACCAGCATTTATTGTTTGACTTCTTGATGATTGCCATTCTAATGGGGTTAGATGTAATTTCAGTGTAGTTTTTATTTGCATCTACCTGATTGCTAATGATTTTGAGCATTTTTTTCATATATTTATTGGCCCTCTGTATTTCTTCTTTTGTGAAGTGTCTATTTAGTTCAAGTTCCCATTTCTTGATTAGGTTATTTGTTTTTTAATGTTATGTCTTTAAGTATTTTGTTTATTTTAGTTATTAGTCCTCTTTTAGAGGAAAACTGGCAAAGGTCTCCCATTTGTACACCATGACCAAGTTGATTTCATTTCAGGGATGCAAGGATGGCTCAACATATGCAAATCAATACATGTAATTCACCACATAAATAGGACTAAGGACAAAAATCACATCAATAGATGCAGAAAAAGACCCAAAAAAGTCAACTGGAGAGACTTCTAGAACTGATTAACAAATTCTGCAGAGTATCAAGATACAAAATCAATCTAAAAATTCAGAAGCTTTTCTATATGCCAACCATGAATCTACTGAAAAAGAAATCCAGAAAAAATTTCATTCACAATAACCTCAAAAACAATAAAATACCTAGGAATAAATCTAACCAAGGAGGTAAAAGACCTCTACAATAAAAATTACAATACACTAAAGAAAGAAAGTGAAGATCTTAGAAGGTGGAAATATTTCCTTTTCTCTGGATAGGCAGAATAAATATTATCAAAAGGTCCATTCTACCAAAAGCGATCTACAGAGTCAATGCAATCCCTACTGATATACAGAGTTAAAATACCAATGTCATTCTTCTCAGAGGTAGAAAAATCAGTCCTGAGCTTCATATGAAACAACAAAAGACTCAGAATAGCCAAAAGCAATTCTCAGCAATAAGAACCATGCAGGAGGCATCACAATATCTGACTTCAAATCATACTACAGAGCCATAGAAATAGAAACAGCATGGTATTGATACCAAAACAGACACATAGACCAATGGAAAATAATAGAAGGTATAGAAACAAATACACACACTTAAAGCCAATTGATTTTTGACAAAGATGCCAAAAATATACATTGGGGAAAACACAGCCTCTTCAACAAATTGTGCTGTGTAAAATGGTTACTTATTTGTAGAAAAATAGAATTAAATCCCTGCCTCTCACCCTGCACAAGAGTCAACTCGAAGACCTGGAAATAAGACCAGAGACTTTGAAATTACTAGAGGATGTCATAGGTCCAACACTCCAACATATAAGCCCAGGTAGACACTTCCTCAATAAGACTCTAAAGGAACAAGAAATTAAAACAAGGATCACTAAGTGGGATTGCCTTAAACTAACAAACAAACAAGCAAACAAACAAAACAACAACAATAACAAAAAATTTCTATGTCTTAAGAGGTCTTTTATTTTCCCTTTATCAGACCATTATTGTCATTATTCAATTTTATTCACTCAGATTTTATAAAAACTATTGAAAAAACCCCTCATTTTCCCTTTCTTGGTATTTTTTCCAAAATTTCCTTCCTTGTTTATAGTCCATTTTCCCCTGATAATTTTTTTGTTTTTTGTTTCTTTTTACATATAATTTATGTCTTTCAGTTTGGACATATGGTGAAATTAGCTTAATAAATTTTTTAAATACTAAACAATTCTTACATTCCTAGATAAAAGCACTTAGCCTTTTGTTTATTGTCTTTCCAGAAGTCTGTTTTACTATTCATTTCACAGAAAGTGTCAGCCTTTGTTTATTTGTTTTTATTTGTCTTGATTTCTTATTTCACTATTACTATTTTTTTAAGAAAACAAACATGTTTTATGATATAGTCATTTGAAACATTTTGAAACCTTATGCATGGCTTAGTTTATGGCCAGTTTTTGAAAGAAAATGCATTTGTGAATGATTCAGTAGAATAAAATACTGGCATATGGACCCACAAACATCCATGTAAATTCAGTCTCTTAACTGATTTTTTTTCTGAGCTATTACCGAGAGAACAATGTTAAATTTTCCACATAAAACAGCTATTTATCAATATCTCAAAGACATAAATTCTCTACTACAGAAATCTTAAATCTAAAGAGAATTTCAACAAGTATGCCAACATTTCTTTTTTCCCTCTAGAATATGACAATCTGATCCTAACATTTGTGTGGGTGAACTAGAATTATCAAAGTATCTTGAATGATAATTAAAATAAAACTGAAGGGGGGAAACTGGCGAGTTCCTTGGCAAAATTTAAAAAGAAAAAACATAAAATATGTAAGAAAATAATTTATGTATTTAATATAAGAAAATGCGATTTAGAAAAAATTCTGAAGAAACAAAACATGAAAAATATTTGAAAAATATACTTGATCCAAATTTAAAATTTCTGTGACTCAAAACTCTATGAAAAGTGGTGGATCAAGAAAATATTCCCAGAGTATATCATCTGAAGAATATTGTTCAGTTAGAAAAGGTAAAACAACAATCAAAATGGATTTAATCCCCAGTAACACATACAACAACAACAACAACAACAAGACTTCATACCCAGCCTTGATCTCTGAAAGACAAATCTTTAGATTTTACCCATTCCTGAAACAAAATTCACATGCATGCTACTGTTCCAACTTGTTCTCTAATTATTCCAGGGATTTCCTTCTGTACCTGACTACTTCTACAGGAACCCTAGTACACATTCACTGTTGTCTCTAAACTTGCTTTTGCCGTCCATGCTTCTTGGATGGCCCTTTCTAGCCCTCTATACCAACTTGAGTTTATAAATGGTCCTCAAAATGCATTGAAATTTTCATTCTTGAAATAATTTTCTCAATCATGATATCATTCCACATTTCACTTTAAAGGATTAGAAGATGAGTTCTATGCTCAACTTTATTAGCTGCTTCACAACTGCTTGCTAGTTCTTTTATATTCCTAAGCAGTAAACACATTGAAAAAAAGGGACATAACTTTAAAGTAATTTAGAACCTTATACAGTACACAGCAAGAATTCTCAAGTGCATGGATGTTTAATTAATGAACCACAGCACTATGTCTCTGGAGAAAGCTGAGAGGGAAGCAATCACCAGTCATTTAAAATGGGATTCGCTGCTTTGGGAGTATAAATTAGCACATTTTTTTTTAAAAGAGCACTATGTCAATATATGTCAAAAATTATTTAAGTTGCATCTCTTTATTAGAGTAGTTTCTTTTCTAGAGTTTTATTACAAAAATAATCATGAATATGTAGGTAAGTTTTGTTTTATCAATGTTTTATACAGGATTGCTTAGAATTATGAAATTTTAAGAAATAGGAATGTATTAAGAAAATAATATTATAACCATACATTAGAAAACTATATAATTTTAGAAAATATTTAAACACATGTTTAAACTTACTTATTTTGGCAGTAAAAAGCTGACCCATTAAGTCCACATATATGAATTATTAATCTAAAATTTTAAAAATGAAACATGCATACAATATTATAAATGTACCTTCAAATAGCCCATTAGAGAGTACACATTATTATAATTAGGAAAATTTTCATATTTTTGTCACCTATATTTTCTCAGTTTTTGTAATAAACATGCCTAATTTCTTCAATGAAATAATTATGCAGCTGACAAATACATTCATAAGATATGTATGCACATAGAAAATTTTTATGACATATATTAATTAAAAGCTTCAAAATTATTCTTTAGAATTTAAGCCCAATCTTATATAACATAATAAATTGTTAATTTTTTTCTTTCTGAATGGGGAATTAGTGGGGAACTTCTGTGTTTATGTTTGCATGCTCTTTAATTTTTTTATTTGTTAAATTTTTCCATCATGGGCATTTATATACAGTTAAAAAATTTAAAAATATTTATTACAAAATTCAATTCCTTTCTAACTTATATTCTATTTATTTAATAAATTTATGTGTTGGGAGAAAAGATTAACCACAGGCATATTATGTTAAACCTTTGAAGATAAATGCAATTTTTAATGTACTGTACCGGAGAGCATACTTTCATAAAATAATACTATATATTTGAATGATAGAGTGTGTTAAAGAATAAAGATTCTTGATTACAAAGACTTTATTTTAACATCCACAAAGGGATGACTCTTTTGTATAGAATACGAAAGTTTTGTGTTTGAGACCATTTGAGCAACAAATATAGCTCAATTATTTCAATTTTTGTATAACTGAAAATATTTATATACCAGAGAGGGGGGTTGTGCAGATGTGTGAGCCACTTTCCATTTATAGGAATTTATATCTGTAGTCTTCAATGTTGATGAAGCCAGAAGAATCCTGTTCTCAAATAGGATTTTTTTTTCTTACGGAATGCTAATATAATACATTAGGCTTAGTTTTTTTTTTTTTTGAAAGAATGATGTAGCTACAATTCACAGCTTTAGCTTCTTCCACTGGATTAATGACCCACTAAGTATAACATTGGTGCCTTTGAGATGTGTCTGTCTACTCATGAAAGCACTACAAAGTCAGGTTATTTGCTCTAGGAAACAATCAGCATGATGGCTTTGTAGCAAGGCTTGTGTGCAAGTTCAAACTCGCTGAGCTTCTGTAGTGCCTCTGCAAGCAGGGGATCCTCTGTACACTGAAGATACATCAGTAGCGTCTTTGGTAGGATTTCTCAGCCTTACCATTATTGGCTTTGGGGGCCAGACCATTCTTTACTGAGTGTGGAAGTGGTACTATCCTGTGCAGGATATTTCGGAGCATATTTAGTCTCTAGGTACCAGGAGCATGCTCCAGTTGTGACAAACAAGAGGTCACCAGACAATCCCATTGGATTCCTGGATACAAAATAGCTGACAATGGAGAACCACTGATCTAAGGGAACTACAATGTAACTACAGCTTCAGCATAGGAAGATGGATAAGTCTGAATTTGTATCCTGGTTCTACTACAGTAGTTGTTGAAATTTTTATATTCTACGTTTCAGTTTTGTTACTTGTCATAGTTACATCCTAGCCTACAATCTGTCTGCAACTTATTTTTGTCTCCTAGTGAGAATACTTTCATTCTCCAGTAGAAGTAGAGTCATTTCAGGAGAGATGTGAGAGAGCAAGAGTAAGGGATCCCTGCTACACACCCCTAAACCTCCTCAGAGGGGATTTATACAACACCGTGAAGTCATATTTATCTTGAAGATTCTCAGAGGGATTTTCCTTTGCTGAACTAATGATATTCACATAGCTAATTTCATGTTTAAGATTTTTGAAGGAAATTACATAGTTAATTTCATATTTAAGATTTAATTTGAAGCTAGAAATACATGCAGTTGTTTAAATAAGATAAGAAATTGGCCAAAAAGACAAAAAAAGATACATTGTACTCAACTACATGTCAGTCTTGAGGTTTGTCCTATTAGAAACAAAATCCCAATTAATATCCATGACCACCCCTCCAAGTGCTGCAGTGCTTTTATTTAAATAACTCTAAAACAAACAAAAATATACTTAAACAGGGTGGTTGTTTTGGAGTTTTTCTTTCTACACCCAGATAGCCATGAAAACACTATACAATTTTTCAAAACTTCTAGCCTTAGCAATTTCTCCTCCAATAGTTGTATTTAGGCCCTTAAAGAAAAAGGGGTTTGTTTTGGCAAAGAAATGATAAATCAGCATTTTTAAAGGAAAACTTTTCTTTCACCTTGTGTAAGTAAACAGTTCATATTTTATATTAATGTAGTACTCAGATTTCAGCTATATATGTGTGTATATATGTATATATTTGATGATAAACAAAGATAATCTCAGGAGAGTTATTACAGTGGTAAAAGGCAATAACTTTAAATATTGACAAACAGATCCAGGTGGAATGGTAGATATGTTTTTCTATCCTTGAGCCTTAGAGTTTGAAATCATAGGTTGCAATGCAAAGCAAAGAAACAGCAGTGGTCAGCACAGAGGGAGAGAGCATGGTAGAAGCTAGAGGACTTAAGTTGCTGTGGTCATATCAGAGACAGATAAAGCCTGGGGAACCTGCTGTGAGCAGCGATCTGCATATAAAGTTAAATATTTAGAAAGTTAGAATGGTGTTTAGTGGTTGTTTTTCTCATGCAGAATGTTTTTTTCTCTTCCTATTAGATCTTCTCTGTTTTTCTTTTTAAGGGTTAGGGTTAGTAAAAAGTTTATTACAACAGTTGAAACTATTTAATCTTATTTAGTGGGTCTTAAGTGCCACTAGTTAGCGACTGTCCATTTTATTAACACATACAGGTCAGAAGGTGCCAAGCGTAAAGGAAGACGTTTTTCCGGTGACATGTCACTCTTACATCTAAATTGGTTGATCAGGTTTGAGTTCATTTTAGCTGTAGAAGGTAGAGGCTTGTAAAATCTAAATCTGGAAATGCATTTCTTATAGGAATGTAGTGATATTAGAAAGTAGTGTGATTAAGTCAAGCAGGACAAATGTCTCTAAATTCACAGCAGTCATTTTTGGTCCTTATGCTGAATATCTAGTTTTATTAGAAGAAGATAAGATAGGGAAACTAGCTTAGAAATATTGACTGGATAAGTGAGGAGTACACATTAGGATGTTTGCACTTGCATGACACCCTCAAAACAACTTTAATGATCATTGCTGTGGTCATGCATGAGATATTTTTAAAATCAATTGACCACATTCGAAGAGATGTGTTGAGTTACTCCAATCTCCTGAAAAGATTCTGTCTCATTAGCATACTCCCAATGTTATAGCACCACTGTATTTTATCTCCTAAAGTTGTTCAAGCCATTAGGTCTTCTTTTCCTTTTTATTCTAAAACAATTTCACCCTTCCAATTTAGGTGTTTCTGTCCAATGCTATCAAATCATTGATTGTATTCTTTTCAGTATCATCAGGAAAAATTCCAACTGTAGTTAAATCTTTCTATCCATCTTAGACCTGAGCACAATCCAGGAGGAAATCTACCCATATTCATGAATACTCTGATGGTTACTTCAGGTATCAGCTTGCCTGGGCTAAGGGACGTCCACATACATGGTAATGTATTATTTCTGGGTGTGCCTGTGGAGGTATTTTTGGAAGAGATTAATATTAGAATCAGTAGACTGAGTAAAGATGACCAGCCCTGACCTATATGAGCCAGCATTATCCAATCCGTTTGAGGGCCTGAATAGAGCAAAGAGGCTGAATAAAAGCACATTTTCTCTTTGCTTGAGCAGGATCATCCATCTTCTCCTGTGTTTGGACATTGTTGCTCCTAGTTCTCCCATTGTCACTTTACCACTCTCATTCTTGGCACCTTCAGACTTGGGCTTGCACCATCATCTCCCCTGACTCTCAGGTATTTTGGCTTAGACTGGAATTATATACTACCGCTTTCCTGGGCCTCCAGTTTGTACACAGAGGAATATGGGACTTCCCAGGCTCCATAATAATGTAAGCCAATCGATCCCTCATAATAAATCTTTTTCTGTGCATCTGTTTGTATATCCTATTGGCTCTATTTCTTTGGAGAAACATATATACATTCATGGTCAACCACATGTAATCCTACTATGTTTATATTATCTTCTTTTCTACACAGTGAATATTTCATATTTGTATCAAATTATTTTCACATTCTATGCACCCAACTTCATTTTAGTAGATGTTCTTTCATACTGTTCATAGAAAGAGTAGAGTAATTTGACCTTTCACCCAAAATCTGCAGATAAATTTACTCACATTTTACTGCTTCCTATTAAGGCCTAGAGCAAGTGATATTTTCCTATTGTCTACTTGTAACCCATCCCTTTCCATTACAGCTCTGATTTCATCTTATCCTGTGATTTTCTCAAACTTCACCCCACATACTACCTCCTCTCTATCTCCCTTGCATGTAACCACATTTCCTGTGTATTAAAAGTAACAAGAAAATATATATTCATATTCAGGTATCCTCCATCTGTACACTCTTTCTCCATGTCAAAAAATAAAACACGAGCCGGACGTGGTGGCGCACGCTTGTAATCCCAGTACTTTGGGAGGCGGAGACCGGAGGATCCGGGTTCGCGGCCAGCCTCGGCTCTCACTCTCTCTCTCTCTCTCTCTCTCTCTCCTTAGTGAGGCCCTCCGCAACTTCGTGAGACTCGGTCTCAAAATAAAGCATAAAAAATAGGGCCGGGGGCATAGCGTGGAGGTAGAATGCCCCTGCATTCAATCCCCGGTACCGCAAAAAAAAATAAATAAAAAAAATAAAACACATTCCATTTTATATTCAATGTCAGTAGTCCATGAGACATAGAATGGATGCCTTTTGGATATGAGCAGACATGATACCTCAGTGGAACAAGTGGAGGGATAAGTAAGTAAATCATATGTGTAAAAGAGAAGAAAAGCTTAAAAGGAAAATATCTAAGGGTGAGGTGAGGATCATGTTTTGGTGTTCATGTCTTATACCAGGCTAAGACTCTTTTTGTGTGGACTAATTCAGGACAACGTCATCTCGGTCATTAGTTGCAATGGCATTCAGACAGACACCATGTACATAATGCTGAATTTGAAAATTCAGTTTTTGAAGAGGGAGGATTAAGGAATAAACAGTTTAAATAATACTATGGCAATATGTGAAAGTACTACTACAAATTTCACTAACTTTTTTTGGGAGAGAGGAGGGGGGAGAAGGGTGGGAATGTGGAGGGAAATACACCAAGAGCTGTGTGCAAGCATGTTTTTAGCACATTGAGCCTCACTATGATATATAATTGGAATGCACTAATAAAATTACTTTTTTTTGCGGTACGGGGATTGAACCCAGGGGTGTTCTACCTCCGAGCTACATCCCCGGCCCTATTTTTTTTATACTTTATTTTTTTGAAACCGGGTCTCACAAAGTTGCGGAGGGCCTCACTAAGTAGCTGAGGCTGGCCGTGAACCCGGATCCTCTGGTGTCCGCCTCCCAAGTACTGGGATTACAAGTGTGCGCCACCATGCCTGGTGCATAAAATTACTTTTAAAAGATCTAAATTAGAATATTCCTGTAGAAAACAAGATTTATGTTGCATTATTGTTATTTAGTAGAGTTTAGAGAGTTCAAAAAACATCTTTCATTTTCAAAATAGGTTCTTTTTTTAAATTAAAAGTATATGGCAAAATAACCAATGTTAGATCTGCTTAGGTCAGTTTAATAATGCCATTCTGCACCTGTAGGATAAACAGAATTCCTATAAATAAGGCTATCAGTGGTGACATCATAATCTGAAAACTTTTAAAATAAAAGGTTGGAGATCTATGGTAGTTCCCAACTGGATAATATTCGAATATTTCATATAGATAATTATTTTCAAAGTCAAAAACCAAACTATATGTTTATAAGGAATACTGTTACTGTATTATCAACTGTATTCTAAAATTAAGAACCACGTCTAGATTTTATGTGTGAGACTTGCTGTTTGTGACATCTCTCTACCGTAATTTTGCCAATTGCATGGTATATTCATTTCTACGCATAAATAGACACACATGATATATGCATATATATATGTATATATGTACTCTTTCTAAAAGACTGAACCAAAGTGAACCATGATAACATGTCCTTCTAATTAAGTTTATTTACAAATTATTAAATAGAAGTAATCCACTGGAAAAAAGATAGCCTGTTCAACAAATAGTGCTGGCAAAACTGGCTAACCATATGCAGAAAAATAGAAATAAACCCCACTTTCTCACCTTGTACAAGAGTCAATTCAAGATGGATCAAAAACCTAGAAATCAGACCAGAGACCTTGCAGCTATTCAAAGAAGGCATAGGTCCAACACTTAAACACATAGGCACAGGTAAAGACTTCCTCAACAAGACCCCAAAGGCACAGGAAATTAAATTGAGGATCAATACATGGGATTGCATTAAACTGAAGAGCTTTTGTGCAGCAAAGGAAACAATTAAGATCATCAACAGAGAGCCAACAGAATGGGAGAAGACTTTTGCCAGCTACTCCTCTGATAGAGGACTCATCTCTAGAATGTACAGAGAATTAAAAAAAAATCACCACTAAAAAAACAAATAACCCAATCAAAATATGGGCAAGTGAACTAAATAGACACTTCACAGAAGAAGAAATACAAATGGCCAATACATGTATGAAAAAATGTCCAACATCATTAGCAGTCAGAGAGATTCAAATCAAAACTACCCTGAGATTTCACCTAACCCCAATTAGAATGGCAATCATTAAAAACACAAATAACAACAAATGCTGGTGAGGATGTGGAGAAGTAGGAACTCTAATACACTGTTGGTGGGATTGAAAATTAGTGCAACCACTTTGGAAAACAGTGTGGAGGATCCTCAGAAGAATGGTAATGAACCTACTGTATGACCCAGCAATACCACTTCTAGGCATCTACCCAAAAGATTGGAAACCAAACTACCAGACTAATGTATGTGTATTTATGTTTATAGCTGTACAATTCACAATTGCCAAACTTTGGAACCAGCCAAGGTGTCCATCAACAGATGTCCATCAACAGATTACAAGACTATGGGATAAGTAGACAATGGAATTTTACACAGCCATAAAGAAGAACAAAATTGCATCATTTGCAGGGAAATGGAGAGAACTAGAGAACATTATGCTAAGTGAGATTAGTCAGTCACAAAGGGTGAAAAGTCAGATGTTCTCCCTAATATGTGGAAGCTAGATAGAATGGGACTTAGAAGGGACTCCAGACAAAGATGAAGAAAACTTTAGATGAACAAAGAAGGTGACCTAACTGAGGGAGGTGGGAGGGGGTGGAGGGAAACACGCTAAAGCATATGATGTATATACATAAACTTATAAGACCCAGTCACTATGCTGAGCATGAAAGGGAGGGAAGGGGGAGGGAATAGGATGGGATTTGAGGGAGGGCTAAATGAGCAATGTGTGTATGTATGATTCTGCTACTCTGACACTTATCAAAATGTATAATTACAATGCACCAATAAATGAATATATAAAAAAGTAGTTATTATTTACACATTTAACTTGACTAACAAGTAATGAATGTTCTCTATTCACAACTTATTGATATTGTAATAGGAAGGATAAGGATGTGTTATTATACATGACCTCTCTGGGATATAGAAACACCAATAGAGATACACAGATAAAGAAATATTAATAAAATGATATACTTCACAGTTGATGTACGTAAAGTGCTAATAGGTGACTGATGAAATTAGAGAAAATAGATATTCATTAAATCTTACATTTTTTCTAGAATAAAAGAAGAAAATTGTGAATTTAGAGTATAAACAAAACTCAAGTTATTTTATTCCCTCCTCTTGTAAATTTGGAAAAATGATTGCAACAAAATTCCCAAGATGGTATTAAACTCTAAACCATACAGCAGTGAAGAATTATGGAAGGGGATTATACAGATAGGGTACTAGGATGTCTAGAGAATCTAAAAAATATCATGTAGGTCTATGGCTCAGGTAAACAGCATTTATCACATACACCATCATGAAACAAACTTCTTTTTTTGGTGGTATTGGGGATTAAACCCAGGTTTGTTCTACCTCTGAGCCACACCCCTAGCCCTATTTTATTTTTTAATTTATTTATTGGTGCATTGTAATCATACATCTTGATGAGTTTCAGGGTGGTAGAGTATACATGCACACATCGGTCAATTACCCCTCCCCCAATTCCCACCTCCATCCCTCCCCCTTCCCTTCTCCCTATTTTAGTTTTTATTTTGAAGCAGGGTCTTGCTATGTTACCCTGCACTGGTCTTGATTCTGAAATACTCCTGTCTCAGCCTCCCAAGTACTGGGATTACAGGCAAGCACTATCTCATCTGGCATTATGAAACAAACTTTTAAAACTATGTATTTTGAATGCATGCACTAAAGTACAAAGTCTTATTGAAAGCATACTAAAGGAAAACATGTTATTGTGTGGAAATGTTATGTAGCATTGTATCATATGCTCGAGGCAAACAATTTGTTGAAAAACGTGGCAAATAACTGTGCATACATGCCCAGGCACATGTTTCTAGGGTGGATGGTAACATTAACAGGTAAGGCATTATTTGCTAATCCTTAGCCCAGAAAATTTAATAACAATTTAAATCATTAAAGGAAAAGGCCTTGGTGTTAAAAATTGTCTTGAAAAATAACAATTAAGCATAAATACATAACTCCCACAGATTATTCTCTAGAGGGTTTTTTTGTACTACCTCACATATCCTGTAGCATCTTATCTTGACATTATGTTGGACTCCTTGACACCAAGAAGGTATATCATTGTTCACTTTGATTGGAATAAATATTCCTGACTATTCTACAAAGGATCATTTGATGTATGCATTTTAAAAAATAAAGATATCCTTTAAAATGAAACTTAAGAAAGTGACTTCATTACATTAAACAGTTACATAAACTTAATATCTAATGCAGCAGCAAATAAATTAGGCAATGGAATTGATATAGATTAAAACACAGCTGAAACTTATCTGAGGTCTTATTCATGCCAGTAAAAGTACTTGTTAAAAATATAAACCTATAATTATAATATACTGTATATTTTCT
This sequence comes from Glis glis, assembly GCA_004027185.1. Classification (NCBI taxonomy): domain Eukaryota; kingdom Metazoa; phylum Chordata; class Mammalia; order Rodentia; family Gliridae; genus Glis; species Glis glis. The sequence goes on along the minus strand of PVJS01016444.1, from coordinate 21,420 downwards.
AAAGCTGGAAGGGATTTTAAATGTTTTTATCATAGAGAAATGATAAATGTTAGAGGAGATAGATATGCTTACTCTGACTTAAACACTACCTTTTCCCCATTAAAGTTCAGCTTCAAAGAAGTAATTCAATATACCAATGGCATTGTCTCTATGTAACTAACGTTTGTCATTCTTTTTGACCACATATCCTGATGAAATACTTCTCTGTATGTTTGGGAATTCTTGAAAGGGAAAAAGGAGAAATTTACCTCTCCTGCCAGGATGCATGAATTTGACTTAGACTTCACAAATCAGACTCTCTGCATGAGGCTTCAATCTGGAAGCCAGACATATGGATCAGTAAACAGCACAGAGATTTCACCATCCACTTTCGTAACATGAGTGTGCTGCTGTGTCCGTGTCCCACAGTCAGGGTAAGGTTGGCAGTAGGTGTAGCAGGAGTGCCCAGTGCCAGCATGTGCAGGACTAGCAATAGTATTTGTTCCTGGAACTCTTCTGTGGTGTTATTTTCTTGATGATCCTGACTGTTGGTCATTACAGCATGGTACCCAGGCATTCTTTAAGCTTCTGTTTGCTCCATACTAGTGAATGATCAATTAATTTTCCCTTGGAACTTTGAAAGAAATGTTTCACTGTGAGAAACATGGCTCAAATACTCTAACATCAAGTTTAAAACATATAATGATTTGCTTCAGTTATTCAAAATAAAAGATAGAGACCTTGTATTGATGACAGCAGAGAGCAGAAACTACTTGGAAACAGTGTCCCTGCTCACACATGTAGGGAATGAACGGATGCCTTTCTTGTTCTGCTAGGGAGAATATATTTTTCTCGTCAGTCTTCACTCTGTGGCACTCTCATTTTACACTCTGAAATTTAATATAGTTCCAGTATGCAATGGAAAAATAGACTCTGTTGGAAATATAGTTAATATGTAATTCTGGGTCGTAGCTTATTATTAAAAAATGTTACCTTGTTCCATATCAGCACAACTTTTGTCTTTGAGAGAAATGTCTAATAATGCTAATGAGTTTCTTTAATTTTTTTCTTTACTACAACTTTTCAAAAAATTCTCTAAATGGGCTGTAGAATTTTGTTTACGTGGCTGTTTTCACTCTAAAATTATAATAATATAGTCAACTTCCTTTGTAAGAACTCTGGAAAGACAATAAATCAAGGGCAATGCCCTACACTTCTGCTTCTTGTGAATATTTGTAATAGTATATAGGAAGTGTCTTGATGCTGAGGGGAAGAATTGAGGTGGAAAATTTAACATAAAGAGACTTATGCTATGAAGGGGATTTAAACTCACTCTACTGTCATGATTTAAAGAACAATGCAGATTAAATGTATTGAATGCAAATAACAAAGCACAGAGATAGTGTGCCTGAGTTAGAAGAAAAAGAAATGCAGCATTAAGAGGGCACCCTTGGGGGTAACAAGCCAACGTTAATACTTCTTCCAGGCTAGTAATTAAAATCCCAATTGAAAAGCAGACATCCTAGAGCAGATGATGTGGGTAAAGAATGAGGTGGGGCAACAGAAGAAAATTTTGACCTGTAGAACAGTCTGTGATCTAAGAATTCTTTGTCTACAGTAGCCAACACTAGTTATAGAGACGTAACCGGGAACTGACCTAAGAACTTAGTGCATCTGTTATAAAGTGGTTTCTATATACATGTGTATTTACATGTATTTATAGATATCATTTTTCATATATGTGTTGTATATATATATTATATATAACATTTATGGATATATGTGTAATTATATCATTATTATTATTTTTGCAAATTTCAGAAAAGAAGAAAAAAGCATTTCCCAAGAAAAAGATAATATCTATGTATAGTTTTATATTAGTTATATGGGTAGTACAATACCATGTGACTGTTAGGATTAGAATTCTGGTACCTGAAATAGATACTCCTGTAAGCTATAAGAGATGTATTTATGTCTAGCTATTATTTGAACAGTCAAAGAAAACTTAAAAACACTTCCAGTGAACAATTATAAAACTATGAAAGAAGCATATATCTCAGGAAATAGAAATAGAAAGGGAAGAAACATCAGTAGAACATACAAAGATACTACATTTTATGGTACATTTAACTTTGAATATAAGTATGTAGGTAAGATGTCAATTCCAATTTATCAAGAGTACAAACAATATACTATCAGCTTTAAGTGAAATAAATCTGCAAATGGTATCATTGTCCTATTACAATTCTATAGTGAGAGAAATTATTTGTTAAATTAAACACAATGTCTTGCCTTGATTAAACAATTAAAAAAAGGATATGTAACCTGGGCCTGAATCCCTGCTGTGAAATAGAAGGTATACAAGTCTCAGTACATTATTATTGCTCACGAATTCAAATAGGTTTATTGGACTACATATAATCATCTGTCAGTATCCACAGGAAATTTCTTCTAGAACTCTTCATGGATGCTAAAATCCAAGGATACTGAAACATCTCACATAAAATGGCAAAGTATTTACATATCACTCATACACACTCTCATATACTTTAGATTATTTCTAGATTATTTATAATAAAGTAATATAATTGCTATGATAATAGCTTTTATACTCATTATATAGGGGATAAAGACAAGAAAAAAGTATGTACATGGCCAGTATAAATGCAATTATTTTCAACTATTTCAATCCACAGTTGCTTAAACCCACTGATACAGACATACAGATATGGAGGACTGACTGGAAGACAAAATTGACTTGATGTTAAGAAAGACACAGTCAGTTGTCCTATCACACTGATTTCTGTTTCACGTAGAATCATGTATTTTTTTTTACTATTATGTCTGAATTCTGCCTTCTTTCACATTCATATGTTCAAACCTTAACCTCTATTCCTCAGTGGGACTGTATTTAGAGATAGGGCCTGTCAGTGGGTGATTAAGTGAAAATTAGACCATCAGAGTGGACTCCAATCCAATCTGACTTTTATCCTTATAAGAAAAGGAAATACAGACACATGCAGAGACACTAGGGATGTGCTTACACAGAGGAAAGATCACATGAAGACACGCCTAGAAGGTGGTATTATGCAAGCAAAAATGAGGCCTTTAAAGAAATCTAACTTAGCAACGCTTTGATCTTGATCTTCTGTCTTCCTGAACTGTGGGAGAATATTTTGCTTGAACCACCCATTCTATAGTTTTTTGCTATGGTGTCCCCAGCAATATCATAAACTTACTCTTGAGCATACCTTGGCAAAGCACATTAATTTGTATATGCATAATATATTGCATTCTATGAACATAATTCACTTGGGTCTATAATTTTTTATTTCTACTATAACATATGCTGATGATTGGTACATATTGAGTTTCTATAAGCCTTGAAATTGCCCATCAGAACCAAAACCCCTATCAATACAAGGAAGCTAAAATGTAAATATAATTTGCTTATAGCCATGTTAAAGTGGCAAATATTTACTTTTGTAAGTATTCATATGTTACCTATGCATATTTAACATATATATGAGTTTAATATTTACTCAGGTATCTTTGCAAGGTTTCTCTGTGTGAGTATATATGAGTGTGCTTTGCTGATAATTAAATCAAAATGATTAGTATCAATAACTTTATAATCTCTAGTACTGTGCAGGTGTTCTGCAGTGCACTATGAAATATTTCTTGTAGTGAGTGAACAACCTTTATTTTGGACACTGCAGTGGAGTAACCTAATATTAAAACCCAACTCAGTTTGATGGATAATGAAGTTTTTCTCTTTTAATTTCATTTTCCTGACCTGATTTACTGACCTACTCTCAGAAAGTACATATGGAAGCAATTCCTAGAGAGAAATGATAGCAGGCTTGTGAGTGGGAATATATATTTGACTTCTTTATCTGAAAGGACAGACAGTCTTAGAAATAGCAGCTGTAGTAAAAAAATGGGAGTATCTTTGCTAATTGTTTTAGAGAAAAATGATCTAAAGAAGACTAACAAGGTAATGCCATTACCCGATTTTCACCCTATTCAGAATTGCACATGCATTCTTTCCAGAAAATTTCCCTAATGTATTACATTCTGAATCTTACTTTTGAGTATTTTGAACTCACTATGGCCCAGAGCCTGACACATAGTAAACCTTTGATATATACATAATGAATTCAATGTATGAATTAGGTGTTTTGAAAACTAATGCAAAAACATCTGAATTATCACTTAATATTGATATTATAATATGAATCACTCAATCAATTATATATAAATTATTTTAGGTGTAGATACTAAGTGAAACTATGATCAAGTAAATCAAATGGTTCATTATGGACTTAATTGTGCTGCAAAAATGAATTGTAAAGCTGAATTCTCATTTGGATATATTATCCAAATTTATTACTGACAAATTGCTTTCCATAACTTAGTTCATTGACAGCAATATATTATTTCATTTTCACATAAAAATGTGAGAAAAATATTGCAACTATAATTCTAATGTATTACTAAGCACCTACACTAAATTACTAGTTAATCATGTATTTAAAAAGACAGAAGTTAGCCATATCAATTTTTGCATACAATTTGAATGGCTCATGTAACTAAGCCTATTCATGAATTTCTGTGAACTTTTGATCTTCACATTACCTTCATATATTTCTATTGGTCCTCTGATTTGGGTATGGTGGAAAAATGATGTTTATCACTGTCCATTTGCTAGTGACAAGTACCGTTTAGAATTTTGTCATTCCTGATGTTATGGTTTGGATTTAGAATGTCCCCCAGACCTTGCAAGGCGGCCAATTTGGAGGTGGGGTTTGCTTGCTGAGGAGGGGCCCCTGGGGGTGTGACCATGAGGACTGTGTGTGTGTGTGTGTGTGTGTGTGTCTGTATAGTCCCTCAATCCCCTTGCTCTCGTTCTCTGCTTCTGGCCGCCATGATGTTAGAGCAGAGTCCCTCAGTTCATGATCTCTCTGCTTCCCACCACAATGCTCTGAGCATTGCAGACCTCACCTGTTCTCACATGGACTGAAACCTCTGAAATCTCCAGAACTTGGAGCAGATAAGTCTTCCTTCCTCTAATTTGAGGTGGTCAGGTATTTTGGATTACAGCAGTAAGAATGCTGACCTAAATACCTGGATATCCTGATTATATTTGTAGAAATTTTTGAAGACATTTACGATAGTCCATTTGGACTGCTATAAAGATTACCACAGACAAGGTACCTTATAAATAATAAAAAAAATTTCTCCCTGTTCAGAAGGCTGAGATGTCTATGGCCCAGGGCCCAGGGGGTTGGTGTCCAGTGAAGACTCATTGTTTAGAGAAGGAGAAAGTGTGGAAGGGAGAAGAAGAAAAGGAGTAGGATAAGGAGAGGAAGAGAAATAAGAGAAGGAGAGAAATTAACTTTGACCTAAATACTTAGAATACCTAGTTGCCTATCTTTTAGAATCCTATGTTTGTTTCTTGGTTTACCATCTTAAATTCACATCATTTCCAATTTCCCACTAGGTTAGAATGACACGCAAACTGCATTTTTATGCTGTATGTGTTTAATGACCTAGAGACTACAGAGCTTTCACATTTTCATAGGTCACTATTCTTCTGGATCGTGGTGTTCTTGCCACTAAATTCATTCAGTTCTTTGTTTCTGTAAGCTACTTCTTCCTTGGTGTGCTAGCATTTTTTTTTCTTTGACTGGTTCTTTGGAGAGTTGACACTTTCCCCTCGGTCAGATCTGAGCATATGTTCCACATTCTTTGAGCAATCTTCATTATTATTTAAAGTAGCTCTTTATCTGTGTATCATAGCATTATATGTGTTGATTGAATTGTATTGCTTATTTCACATTTGTTCCTTTATTTTTATTTAGACTGTTCCCCACTAGACCAAAAATGAGGCAGGGTCAATGTAGACCTTTTTATCATTGACTACTTGAGCTGTGGAATATGTAAATCATATAAAGGAGGTGTTCTAGAAAATAGTTTTTAAATAATAGAAAAACAGATATAGTAATGATGTAAATTAATGAATAAAAATAAATTTCCCCTCTTGGCAGTCATGGTGGCACATGGCTGCAATCCCAGATTGAGAGTCTGAATAAGGAGGATCACAATTTTGAGACCAGCCTGGGCAACTTAGCAAGACTCGTCTCAAAAAATTGAAAAAAAAAAGGTCTGGGGATATAGCTGAGCAGAGCATGCTGGGTTCATTCCCCAATACCAGAACAAACAAATAAATAAATAACAAAAATAAATAAATAAAATATCCCCTCTTTTTATACTTCATGTGGATCCAACACTCCCTTTATCTTGACAGGTCTTTGATATTTACACATTTCTATTCATTTGGAATTATTCAATTATTCTTTGATATTGGCTACACTTTGATTTCAAGATTTAATTCTCTTTTTCACAATTCTGAGTCACATTTCTACCATAAAATTCTACCCAGGTTTGTACTATGAGAATCTTTATATATTAATTAATGCTTTGATCACATAGCAGGCTGTTATTAGTTACTTGCATAATGACCATTACTTGATTCCTCTTTGTTGATAGAATTAGATTTTATTTACTCATATGACTCATAAGATTAAAAATCTAATAGCCCAATATGGTACCCTCTTTCTTCTTAGCAATGATCGATTTATGAATCAGTAAAAGACTCAAATAGTGACAAAAGAGACACATTAAAAGAAACTGTACCTTTGTGCACTGGACTTTTTACGTCTGAATATGTGTTGCTTTTTCTATCATGTTCCAGTTTTAATATCAAGCCAATACAGGAAGAATAGTCAGAAGAATGACCAACAGCCATAGTCTGAAACTGAGTTCTTTAGTACTGTGCTATGAGACCCCTTTTCTATTATGAGTAATTTCTTACTTTAGCCAAAATACTCTTAAGAAAAACAGGCGACAGACAACACCAAACAAATAATCAATGAATAGTTTAAAAAAAAACCATATGAAACTGTATACACTCCCTCATAATTTGGCCTTAAACAGAATACAGGGGGTATTCTGGAATTGTTCTTATTGATTCAGAATTCTTATTCAGAGTACAAATTCTCTATTATCCTCTGGGGCTTTTCTGGGTGATAGGTCTGTTTATATTAATTATAAAGTTCTTCAGATGGCAAACATTAGATTAGGCACATCTGTTTAAAAACAAGTTTAAGCCAGGCGTGGTAGCATACACCTATAATCCCAGTATTTGGGAAGATGAGACAGGAGGATCATCGCAGGTTTGAGGCCAGCCTCAGCAACTTAGCAAAACCCTCAGCACCTGTTTCAAAATAAAAGATAAAATAGAGCTGGTGTGTAACTCAAGGTAGAATGCTCCTGAGTTCAATCCCCAGTACCACACACACACGCACACACACACACACACACACACATCTGCAAAGTGATTAATTTAGAAAAAAAATATACAAAGTTCGAACTTCAGCTTTACAAGTAAAGAAATATCTTCGGCAGTTCTAGGCCTCATTGCCACTTGAAATATAAATACATAACCCCATTAAGGTAAATCTCTCTACAGTTTTCTCACCCACTAATTACTCTTAAAAAACCCTCCAAGGCTTGTTTTTTTAGTTCAACTCCCAAGTTTCTACATAGTTTGCTCACAGAATCCTAATTATGCAGAAATAAATTATTTTCTCTGTAGATCCACAGGATGTTACAACCTTCCAAAATAATTTGGAATTTTCTATTTCTCCCTTATGTTATCAATTCTTGATTCATGCAAGCTTCCATGATTACAGGCATATCCACTTGGAGTTGTTAAATCTTCCTTGCATATCTTTCTCTTTTTATTGCTATGATGTGTCCCATTTATCTATGGTTAAAGTTTTTATTTGGAATTCTTGTTTATCTGTATTGTAAGACTCATTCTAGCCTTGTTATGCTTAAGGTTTACATGTTATATCTCTTGCTATTCCCTTACTCTTGATTTATCTGTCTTTATATGTAAATTATGTCTTTTAGTTGGCAGCACATTGTAGTTTCTGTCCAATATGTGACATCTTGAATGTGAAATTTGCAGTTTAATTAGAATATGTAGACCATTACTAGTTAAAACAATTACCAATGTAGTTGAATTTAGGCCTCCTAAATTTATTTCTGATTGCACACTCTTAAGTTTGTTCCTCAGTTCCATCTTTTTTTGTGCCATCTTCTGCATCATTTAAATAATTTACATGATACATTAGTTTATAGACTATGGTTGCTCTGAGAATTGCAACAAACATACCAAACTTTTTGCAGTGTATTGACCATAGAGACTGTATCATTTTGACTAAATTGTTCAGAGCATGTAGCCATAAAGGTTCTTTTATTCTGTTGTGCTCTTTTTCATATAGCTTTGTGTGCATTGTAAAACTTATCTCAAGATTTTACATATATATTTGTATATGTATATGTACGTGTGTGTTTATGTGAGTATGCAGGTATATGCATGCACACATATGCATGTTTATGTATTTCTTTCTGGTATTATTTTCTTGTAGGCTGAAGAATAACCTTTAACAGTACTTTTAGTTCTACTGTTCATGAATTCTTTCACTTTTTCATTATTTGAAGATGTCTTTATTTTTCTTTCATTTCTGAAATTTAGGTTCTCAGGATAGAATTCTGGGTTAGACATTTTTTTTCTTTGAACACTTTAAAGATGTGGTGTTGTTATTTTTGGCTTCTGTGGTTTTGATGTGAAGTTTGAAGTCATTTAAATTGTTCTGTATGTGTCATTTTTTTCTAGTTGTTTTGAAGTTTTTTTCATAAATTTTGGTTTTCATTAGTTTGTTTATATTTTGTGTGTGGGGGGTGTTTGTTTGGGATTTGGTTCTTTTGAGCTAACTTGTTTGGAATTCATTAAATTTCTTCAAAAATGTAGTTGGGTTTTCCAGACAAACTGAACCAATAGGATATTTATAATAGGAACTGGCTCATGCAGATATGGAAGCCAAGGATTCCCAAAGAATGTAGTCTTCAGGCTGGAGTTTCAGGAAGCCAGTGCTGTAACACAATCCATGTCTCAAGGCCTAAGAATCTCAGAATAATAATGTCAATGCCAGTCTTGGTGCAGGAAAAGATGAGATGAGATGCCTCAGCTCAATGAGTGAGCTGAGACAAAGGGGTGAATTCTTCCTTCCTCTGTATTTTGTTCTATTTAGATCCTTAGTGGCTCAGATGATGTTCACTAATTTACTGAGTACTTTATTTTACTGAGCCCAGTAATTCAAATGCTAATATCATCAAGAAAAACCCTGATAGACACACCAGAAACAATGCTTAATCTGGGCACTCCATGGTCCACTCAAATTGACACATAAAATTACCCAATACAGGAAACTTTGGCCATTATTGCTTCAAACATACTTTATTTTTCTGTTCTGGTTTCTTTTTCCTGTCTCCATGCTACTCTCTTTAATACTCTAAGACATAATTGTGTTTTTAAACTTTGCTTTTTTTCTTTTTGTCTTAGACTATTCAAACTGTTATAACAGAATGTCATAAACTGAGTTGCTTATAAACAACAGAAATATATTTCTTACAGTTCTGAAGGTTAGAAAGTTCAAAATCAAGGCACTGGGAGATTTAATGTCTAGTGGAGATATACATCTTTGTTCATAGATGTCATTTTCTTTCTGTATCCTAATAACAGAGAAGGGGTCAAGGGCACGCTCTCACATCTTTTCTGTAAAGTGATTCATCTAATTCATGAGAGACTCATCAATCTACTCACCTTCCAAAGGTCTTGCCTTCTAATGCTATCATTTTTGGGGGTTAGAATTTCAGTATATAGATTTGGGGAAGAAAAGAACATTCAATCTACAATGCTCTTCTTCATATTGAATGATTTCTGTTGATCTATTGCTCTCAAATTCAGTAATTCTTTCCTCTTCCATCTCCATTCTGAAATTGGGCCAGTGATATTTTATTTTAATTTTATGTGTTTATTGTTTAATGTTTCCAATTTCTTTTTTTATAATTTATGTTTCTGTTTTGAGACATTCAACCCTTCTCTTAATTTAATAAAGTGTATTAGCTTTAATGTTTTTGTCTGACAATTATACCATCTCTGCTTTCTCAGGTTCTGCATCTCTTTTGTCTTTTGCCTTAAGAATTAGTCAGCCATCTCTACCTGTTTTGTGTTGAGTAATTTTGGATTGTTACCATGGGCATTTTGAGTGTTACGTCGGGTAGACTATTTTTCCTATAATAATTCTTAGGGATTGTTTTGTTCTACTGGGCAATCAATTGAATTAATTTTGGATACTAAGTTCTGGCAGTATATTTTGAGTTCCTTTTTCAAAGACTTCGCTATGGTACTTTGAATTTCTCTCATGAATTTACCACTCAGGGATTAATCTGGTACCTAGACCATAGCGAAAAATCTGGAGCATAGATCTTTGAAATTCTATTGATTCTTTTCAAAGACTGCTATGTTGCCTTTGTTCTGTTCCATGTCTGAGCAGCATGAGAGTGATTCTGATTGATCCCTGAGTTGATGCCCAAATGCAATTAAGGCACTTACCTTCTTTAATTATATCTTTTCCAGGATTTCCTCCATTGGCCCTGTTTACTATGTCCTTTCTTCAGAATGATGAGTTATCTGAGTTGCTGTAGTTGAAGTCATAAACCTTTAGACCTTGGTACCTCTTAGCAAGTTTTGAGACCATTTATAATATGGCTGCTTTTGTTTACTTTTACAGTCCTTATATAGTACATTAATATGCAAAAAGTTTATATAACATATGGATTAAGGAGTCATCTTTAACTCTTAATTTCTGGAATACAATCCATTTCATACCCTGTTAATTTTAAATTTTATTCCCATATCATAGTTATTTCTACAACTAATATAACATTTGATAGGAATAACTTACTTATCTTTCTCCTACTCATATATTTTTAAGATAGAAAGGAGACAAGAACATTTATCTGTAAAACATCATTAAACAAGTATTTCCCCTGCTTAAATGTCAATCTTCATTAGCCTTTTGGCATTAAAGCCAGAGGCAACACATGAGTTGGTCAACTGGTACCTCTGCTAGCTTACAGCAATGGCCTGATAAAAGATTACTACTAGAGACTTCTTCAACATATAATGTATCTATGAGTTCATGTTACTCAGCTAATGACTCAGTGGCACACTCAATAAAGAAATAATGCTAGAAAGGTATAAATTACCCTTAATACAATATTTCTAATTTTTTGAAGTAATATATTAAAATATGAGATGAAAACTTAAGAAAAATTCTACTTCTATGAAAAATTTGTAATATTCTGGGATATAAAATTTAAAAATATTTTTTCTAAATTGCAGATATTCTCTGAACCTTTATTATATTCATATGAATATTAACCACTCAAGAGAAATATATACTAGATTGAATTTTACTAACTTTTTAAACCAAAACATTATTTTCTTATAAGAATATCTATTTACTTATTTGGAGAATAAATAGTATTCTTTGGAATTTATTTCAGAATTACTATTATAGTTAATCCATGTTAACTTTTAATAAAACAAATTTATTTTTATTATCTTCTTTAAATCTTGTTTTCTTGTTATTATACATTTTTCCCAACTTATGAATTTTTTCTTTAGTTTTTCTTAGAATTTCATTGCTCAAATTTCCTTTATTTTCCTTATCCAAATTATTCTTATTGTTGCCACCTTCTAGCATTATATCATTTATTTGTATTAGCATTTTTGTAGATGATCTTTTAAAATCAGAGATAATTAATTAACACCATGTACAGACGTAATGATTCCATTAGATTCCAACTCACTGAGATAATTTGTCTTTGCGTTGCTAGAATTATGTGTTTCTTTAGAGGTATTGGTGACTAGCTCCTCTTTAAAAATCTCTAATTAAGGAAATGCAAACCCATTTATTTCTTTAAACACAAAGCTTTCAGGACCTGTAGCACTAAACACCAGGTTCCCATAGTTTTAATGCTTGACTTATGGATTGTTTAAATCAAAATATTATGAGAAATAATTAAAATTCCAGATGTCCAGACTAATCATAGGCATACAGAACCAAATTCTCCAGGGGAGGGAATCTTATATTTGAATTTTTAACAAACATTACTTGGATCTTCACTGAACTTTTCATATACCAGGAGTTTACAACTTCCCCAATTATCCATATGGACAGTATCTTGATATTCATACTTCTAGAAAAAACATTTGAATTGAGGAAGTATTTAACTTTTGTTAATAGGTGTTATTCCATCACTTGTGTTAAATTAGTCTTGGATCTATGATCTGCATTTAGTCACTGGGATGAGTGTCCTCATTTTACTTTCCACTGAAGGATCCAATCAATCTCGATTCATTCATTACTCTCCTATCTTTACCCAGCTGTATCAACTTTTTCATGGATAAGTGCCCAGTTCTGTTATATGTCATTCATTATAACATGTTATTGACTTTTGACAATCTGAGGTTCAGAACTAATTGGGAGTCAAATTTAAAGCTGATGATGAAATTAATCAAAATGTTTCAAATACAAGTCTTCCTGCTTAAGAACATTGTCAAAAAAATAAAGCTAAATCCTTCTGGAAACAGGAGAATTTGCCAACCTTTCCATGACTTAAATTTTTCAAATGTTATATATGAAGTTGGCATAGAACTCAGCAAATGTGATAAAAATACTGCTCTGAGCTCTCTTCATTATTCTAATAAGATCAACTAAAAATTTTTATAACTATTACTTTATATTTTATTTATAGATAAAAATCTATTGCAATTTGTCAATTAAGGTTTAGAACATATAATTTATCACAATGTTTTAAATTTATTATTCCACTGAAATATCTTTCATATAACCTGGTGGACCATTTTTAGAAACCAAATAGTATTAACTACTTTAATATGCTTTAGAATCTGGTAAAATCTGAACCTTACTTTTATCAATCCTCTTGCAGAATGGTTTATTATACAAAAGTGTACACCATTTGTACAGGACAAATGACATGTAAAAATTCAGATAAAACCTATCATTTCAGTAGATGAAATTATACCTTTTCCTTACTCTAAACTATAGATAAAATATTATATCAATTTTTACATGTAGCTATATGATTCATGAATTTTGATTTTGTTCCTCAAGTATGTTCCCACATGAACCTGAACAATAGTGTGATGGTTTGCTCAGTGAACCAATTAGAATGTTTCTCTCTATGGATAAACAGATGGAAGATAGATATATCAATAGGTAAATAAAAATTGCATGATAACTAATATATGTTGTTAGAAAGGTACCAAACTTACTTAATCAAATAGTAAAATTAGTTCAATATTTTTTGTGTGTATGGCACTGGGGATTGAACTCAGTGGCACTTGATTTATGAGCAACACCCCCAGCTCTATTTTATTTTTGTTTTGATATAAGATCTCGCTAGGTTGATGAGATTCTCACTACTTGCTGAGACTGTCCTTGAACCTGTAATCCTCCTGCCTCAGTCTTCCAAATACTGGGATTACAGGCATGCAGTACCATTCCCAGCTCAGTTCAATATTTTTAATGCATGTAGATGAAGCTTCTTCAGCTCGACTGAGGCAACTGAGTTTATTGCCATGCGAATAACTTTCTTCTGATATTTTTCTTAATGATCTCTGTTTCTCTTTACTCATTCCAGATCTTCAATTAGCTTTGATGTTGTGCCCTCAAGTAATAGGAATAGGCACACCACAACAATTTATCATGTTTAGTAGTAGCTGTCATGTTTTTGGTGCACAGATTATTTAAAGAGCTTCCATAAGCAAGAGAGCCAACAACAAACACATTTAAAATAATAATCATTAAGATTTCTCCACTGGAGAAGAGTAAGTTATAATTGAAGAAAAGAACAATAATCATGTTTATTAGACAAGAGAATAAAACATATATTTTGTATTCTGTCTCTTTTGGAGGGAGGGAAGCTTTTGTCATATTTTTTAACATTAGGAAGATATCTGCTCTTTGGGTTGTCACATAATACCTAGTCAATACAGTCATTTAGAATATTATGAGAAATAAAAGTGGTCATACCAATGAAAACATCAAACATGTAAGACATGTGTGTTTATTTATCTGAAGAAAAACCTAAGGTAGCTATTTTGACATTATGTCTATAAATGACTAAGAATTAAATTTTAAAGTTGAAAAAGAACACCAAACTCAAAAGATTAGTCAATTATTTCCTGAAATGAAGTACAATTATTTGGGCTTTCTTTATGTTATAAACAGGATTTGAATCCAAGACTTTTCTTACCTGCTAAAATGGTATTGACGATGTCACACATAATGTAGTTTTGAAGCTAAATAAACATAAGAGATGGAGCGAAATGAGGCAGAGAGGCTTGAGAAATAGTAACATCAGGAAAATGAAAAATATTTAGAAAACCTTTACTGACAGATTCTCTATAGGTATTTTTTATTCTTACAGAGCTTGACATCCTATTATATTTCAAACATCTTTTAAAAATTTAAGTGCTTAAGAAATTATAGATTTCTTTAAAGACCGATCATAACATATTGAATGCATATTATTATGAATATCTATCCATACCATGCATTTCAGTAACACCCAATAAATAAATATTTGCTAATAATGGTAGTTAAGGAAGGTGTAATAATTTTAATTTCTTACTTCCCTGTTGCTTAGTATCTTCTGCCAAATTACTGGTAGCTATTTTGACAAAACAACCACTAATATATAGGAAGCCCCATGAAAAACAATCTCAAAATATTTATGACAAGTAGATTCCAGAAGAAAGGATTTATTAAGAGACCCATGCAATGGCAAGCTCAGGAGTTATAAACATGGCAATCTGGTTCCTATATTAAGGCATGTGGCTGATTTGCATTAGGCTATAAATTGGGACATAACTGAGACAGAGAGCATGCGACAGCAAAGGTAAGATCTTTAACCACAATGTTGATTTGGGTGTATGCTGGAAGCTTACAATTTGAAGTTGAGGTTGTCACAGTGATGCACATGAGTATTCCATCACTGTTAATCCTCTAAGGGAGAAACATCACAGAAAGCAGGCAGCCAGAATGCAGGCATGGTAAGGATGGAGAAGCAGCCAGAGGCATGATTGATCCTTGCACTGGACTTAGTTACCATCCACTGAATAATTGAGAATTGACTTCAGGTTGAAGGTTGAATTTCCACTGTGTGCATGAGCTCTGCAGCCCTTAGGTAAAGATTTGATTTACATAGATTAGATCAATAAATAAAAGATAAATGTAGGGAATAAATAAAAACTCATCTTCAGGTAGGAATCATGCTCTTAAGGTTTATTTAGCTGATTTCTTCATGGTAGATCAGCAAGTAAACTATTTCACCTGTCAGTCAAGTATTTAAGCTAGTATCATCCAGGATGCAGTAAGAAAATGAGTACATAGTGTAAGAAATTCACTTATGCTTAAGAAATTATTTTTCAACTTGTTGAAATATATTTTTGGCACTAGGGTTTTAATTATATAAAATCTATCTATTACCAGTTTAATATGTAATATTTAGATTTTTTTCTAGTCAAAATATAGAGTTTTACTTATGTTTTTTCTTGTATAGGAAGGTTGAAATTATATAATAATTTATTAATTCTATGGCTGTTTCAAAATTTTATAGCTAAAATCAATGAAAAATATAAATTGCTCTCATGTTACAATTATATTATAAATGTATCATTAATTTATATTAGGATCCTTATTTTACAGTTTATTTAATTAAATATAATAACAACAAAGTTATTTCAACAGGTTCCCATATTATAGTCCATTGCAGAATAAAAATTAAAACTTTGAATTATAGGATAACTCTCCAGAATATATATAGAGTTCCTCTCAGGACTCTTACTCACTTTTTATAATAAGTCAATTAATTGCATATATAGGATCAAATATATACAAATTGGACATATAGGACAAATTTATACTGGAGTTTGGGAAGATTAGAGTGTGTGAATGGTAAAAGGTCAGAAGATTTGCAAAACCACCAAGATTACTAGGCCCTTGTCCTTTTAAAGTGCTGTCTATGTTTTTGTTCTGGTTTTGCTTTTCCCAGTTTCATAGAATATATTTGATTTCTTATATTATATACATATAATCTCTGTTGGATGCAAAGCTTTTCTTTTAGCTAAATTTATTTTGAGCTGATACATAAAAACAAAAAAATTCACATATTTAAAGAGACCTATGTTTCAATAGAGGTATGCATTGTGTAATATCAAACCTAGTTAAACAAATCTATTACTTCACCTCATTTATCATTTCTTTATGGTGAAAACACTCAAAATATTTGCTACCATTTAAAAAAAAAACACAGTATATTCATTATCTATACTCAATTTACAATGCAGTAGCACTCTAGAATAGTGTGTGTGTGTGTGTGTGTGTGTGTGTGTGTGACTAAGGATTGAACCCAGGGGCATTCTATCTCTGAGACACACCTGAACCCTTTTTATCCTATTTATTTTTTATTTTGAAACAGGGTCTTGCTAAGTTACCGTGCATGGTTTTCATTCTTGTGAATTAGAACCACTGAACTAGAAATGAGTGTAGTGACCATAATGGCTTAAATCAATATTGAAGATTATAGGGAGACTTCCCTTCTGCTAATCATTTCCTCTATCTACCACCATTTTGAAAGTTTGTAATATGCCAGGCCTTGTGTTATTTCTGAGAAGGCAATACCAAATACATCAAAAATCACAAATAAGAATAATTAGCTAGGTAAAGAAGGGAGGGGTGTATTATAAATGCTGCTTGAAGTTTAAAGGGACTTATGTCAAGAGTTGAACCTATGTCATAAAGCTCCTAGAAGAGATTTTAGGATATTTGAAAAATAAAACAAATATAAAGACTTTTCTAAAGCATAAAACCCACATAATTATATCTGTGTTTTTAAAATATAATTATGGATATAATGCACAGATGGATTAAGAGGAATCAAGCCTAGAGGCAGAGATACAAGTTAGGAATTTCTGTTTGTAGTCTAAGTAAGGGGGTAATGGTTACCTGAATTTAGGTATCACCACTAGGAATGACAAATAAGTCATTCCTTTGTGACTTATTTGTGACCTATTTTGGAGGTAGGTTAGAAGTAGATGATGGGTAAAATTTAGTCGAAGGCGGATGATTATGTATGAGACTTGTATAAAAAGGTGGATAAAGTAGGAGACACTCATCAAAAAAGAAAAGGAGAATGAGTTTAGTAGGAGAAATTGATGAGGTAATTGCAAATATTTGTTTTGAACTGACTTGAGGACTACTAACTAGAAATAGTAAATAGCCAGACATTGATATAGAAAAGATATCAAAGTCATGAATGTGCTACAGTCCCTAGAATGAAATCACCCAAGGACTATATTTAGAAGGTGAAGACAAGTTATAGAGAAGAGTGACAAGAACAATAAGCACATGTAAGTTATGGGCTAAGTAACAGGAGTCTACAAAGAAACCTAAGAAAGGGATGTGTAGGTTTCATAGAAAAAATCAAAAGAAAGAGAAGATTTCAAGTAGAGGTGACTATCGATCATACAATGGCCAGTACTGAGTCATCAGGTGCTGGTTTAGACTGTGAAAATAATGAAAGAAAAAAGAGTGCTAATATTTATTAAGCAATTGCTGAGTGCCAAGTGCTGAGATAAACTTATCAAATGCATTATTTTAATCACTGCCCTAAAGTCCAAGGAATACACATAATTATTATTCCCACTGCACAAACAAGATTTCTAGTCATAAATAATCAAAAACTTACTTATAGTAATAAAAAACACAAACAATAATAAATTCTGGCAAGGATGTGGAGAAGTAGGAATGCTGATACATTGTTGGTGGGATTGCAAATTAGTGCAACCACTTTGGAAAACCATGGGGATGATCCTCAGAAGAATGAGAATGAACCTATCATATGACCCAGCTGTACTACTCCTGGGTATCTACCCAAAAGAATTGAAAACAGACTACCATAGCAATGCATGCATATCTATGTTTATAGCTGCACAATTCATAATCGCCAAACTATGGAACCAGCCGAGATGTCCATAAACAGATGAATGGATTACAAAATTATGAGCTATATACACAATAGAATTCTATTCAGCCACAAATAAGAACAAAATTACCTTATTTGAAGGAAAATGGATGGAAGTGGAGAATATTATGATAAGTGAGATTAGTCAGCCACAAGAAAATGAAGAGTTGAATGTTTTCCCTCATATGCGGGAGCTAGGGAGAAAATGGGACACAGGAGGGACTCCAGACAAAGGAGAAACTTTAGTGGAGTGAAAGAGGGGACCTAACTGAGGGAGATGGGAGAGGGGAGGAAGACTTGAAGAGGGAAACACCGCAATGGACATGATGTACATACACAAACTTATCTAAGACAATCACTGTGTTGAGCATGGGAAAGTGAGGAGGGAGAAGGAGTGGGGTGGAGGTGGCGGAGGGCTCAACAAGTGATGTGTGCATGCATGCCCCTATCACCTTGAATTAAATCAAGATGTATGATTACAATGCACCGATTAAAGAAAAAAAAAAGAAAGATCCTGTGAGTTATTTTATTAAGTACAAATAATTTTTAAATTTGGAAAACGCTGCAATGCCTTAACCGCAATATTTCCCAAAGAGTGATCTGCAATCACAGGGGTTCTTAGTGACAATACTTCAATGATTTGACAAATGCAGATGGAAAAGTATTAAAATAATTTGAAAGTTCTTCATATATTTTTAAATATTAACTATAATTTTAACAGAAATATTTTATAAGTTTTTCTGTTTTCAAGTCACTTCATAAATTTTAAGAACTGTAATGATACATTTTAGCAAATCTGTATTTGTGTCATTCATGTTTGCATTTGTGAGATTTGAAATGTTTTTTGCTTCTTTTATGTTGTATTATATACTTGCATTAAATGAATAGTTCAATAATTTGAAATGCCTTAAAATATAAAAGTTGTTCTAAAAATAGTTATATAACTACTTTAAATTAAAGGCATGTATAAGAAAAAGGTTATTTGTAGAAGATGGATTAATTAATTTGTGAACATTTGGGTTTCACACAGGTAACCAAAAAAATGCAGAAAGGAAATATGAAAACCAACACCTTAAAACTCGATTTATTGGACTGGTTATTTATCATTAATTTTAATATATTTTCTTTTTAAAACAAAGTCATCAAAACTTTTAAGTCACTTTTGATTTGATAAATAAATATTTTCCAAAGTATTCCAGTGAGCAACAGATTGCTTTTGTCACCAAATAAAATAAGAACACTTGAAGAAAAGATGACATAAGGTTATATGTGAATACTCTATTTCATTTTACTTTATATTACCTACTTTATCTTATGTATTGAGAGAAGATGGAGTATAATTGTGGTGAGAATGTTCAAACACATAAATTCATCTCTGTTCTTTACTGACAAATTAAAGATAAAAATGGATGAGACATTGTTAGACACTTATAGAAACCATACACAAATGCTGAAACCAAACATGAAAATCCAGTTTTAGAACTGACTTTGAATCTTAAATGCATCTGCCATTTTCTTCCAGGAGGATACATTCACCCTTCTATTCTGCATGTAATAATTTCATCAATTAGGCTTTGGAAACCATGGTCTAATCATTGTAAAAAGTATTGAGTCAGCAGTCTTTCAATAGTCTTTGGGTGAATTTTATTTTGGACTATTCAAACATATCTTACAAGGTCCCCCCAAATTGCTATATTTTAACAGCCTGTAATTTTAAGCAATTCAGATATAAAATTAAAGAAATAAAAATGATAATTTAAAGGCCCTCACATTTGGCTTATCATCATTGAAATATTACCCATACTACTGACATAAAAACTATCAAACTCAGGCCTGATCTAAATGTGCTGGATGAAAATTTGTAGTCAGAGGTCTTAGAGAGCCTGCTAATCAAATCAATAAGGATGATGATTATCAAGCATTTAAATTCACAAAGATATTTATGGCTGAGATTAAATATTTAACAAAAGAGAGCAGATCCTCATTTTTAAACACACTTCTTGAAAGATAGTATTAAAACAAAATCCAAAGTTGGTTATTTTAAATATAAACATGCAATATGAAAATACAGAGCTATCATCACAGAACAAATAGTAATACCAAGTTAAAAATACTGGAGTTGTGACTCAATTCTCACTTACCAAAACATCTATTAACTTCAGTTCTGAGAACCACTATTATATTTCATTAATATCAACTAGAGAATTAAGAAGGTTCCTCCTAAAAGACTGCTTATCATACAATGTGTGTGTTCATGTGTTGCATATTTGTGTGCTCATGATAGACAAGGACTAGGAAAAGTTTCCAAAAGTGTTTAAGGTGTCTTTTTTATTCGCATGTAATTTAATTTAAGATATCTGGCTAGAATAGTCCCCTCTTATACCAAGGTCATGGTCTTCAAGAACATATAATATTTCGAAAACAGAATAGTCCAGAAACAAAGAAAAGATAAGGGAATAATGGAATCTCTTCTTTCCATCCAAATGATAACTAAGGTGGCCTACTTCACTCTGCTTATGGAGAGAAATGGCCAATTAATTATATGCTTTCTTAAGCCGGGCATGGTGGCGCATGCTTGTAATCCCAGTACTTTGGGAGGCGGAGACCGGAAGATCCGGGTTCATGGCCAGCCTCAGCTCTCTCTCTCTGTCTCTCCCTGTCTCTCTCTCTCTCTCTCTCTCCTTAGTGAGGCCCTCCGCAACTTAGTGAGACCCGGTTTCAAAATAAAGTATAAAAAATAGGGCTGGGGGCGTAGCGCGGAGGTAGAATGCCCCTGCGTTCAATCCCCGGTACCGCAAAAAAAAAAAATATATGCTTTCTTAAAAAATATTCATATTTTTAACATTAATTTTATTTGGAAGTGACAGTGGCTTGATGATTTATTTCTTTTTTTTAACATGCTTTTATTGGTGCATTGGAGTCTCACATCACAATGAATATCTATTTGATGTTAACATACATGCACACATCTCTTAGTATCCCCCTGCCTCCTCCCACCCATATGAAATACCCAGAATGATGTTGGTATCTTCACACATATACACATTGTTTATGATAGTAATTCCAGTGATTCAATTCTTTCTTGCCCTTCCCCTTCCCTTGTACCACTTCCCTTGCCCCACTGAGGGTTCTCCATTATCAGCTGGAGTCCCTTGTGTATCCCCACTACTCCCTAGGTTGCAAATGTTAATGAAAACATATGTCCCTTCTTTTTTTTTTTTTTTTTTTTTGCGGTACCAGGGGTTGAACGCAGGGGCGTTCTACCTCCGCGCTACGCCCCCGGCCCTATTTTTTATACTTTATTTTTGAAACCGGGTCTCACGAAGTTGCGGAGGGCCTCACTAAGGAGACAGAGAGAGAGAGAGAGAGAGAGAGAGAGCGAGAGCTGAGGCTGGCCACGAACCCGGA